>CAAKHG010014347.1:0-12613 GCA_901007715.1 Dactylopterus volitans
AGTGTTGTCCTCATAATCAATGGTTTTGCCCTGATTTTGTTTGTGTGTGTGTGTGTGTGTGTGTGTGTGTGTGTGTGGGCACACGGGCCGGGGATGAGCGTGCGTAACGCGGCCCGCAATTCAGCGAGGCCGAGCTGCATGAATTACACGGAATGGGGTTCTCACTGCCGCCCTTTAAAGAGAGAGACTGAGACAGACCATAATAGTCATACGTTGGAATCCAGAAATACCCCCCCCCTCCCCGTTCCTCCTTCACCCCTTTCTCCACTTCCTTTGCTGCACTCCTCCATGTCCCAGAGAAGCACCATTTCCTGTTCCTATTAACCTGATTACAGACGTCTCCTCAAATCCACAGGTACACACACACACACTCACACACACACACACACAGGCGCACAGTTAATTTAGCTGATTTAAAATGGCCTCTGGCCAACCGGGCCCTTTTCCATTCATCACAGGCCCCGGCTGCGGCTGCAGCATTCTGGTCCCAGCTGTAAATCACGCCGGAACGTCTTCTGTCTATTGGCAGACACGTCTTTTTTTTTTTTTCTTTTCCTTTTCTTTTTCCTGTGTGTGTGTGTGTGTGTGCACACACACCCATCTTGTTTCGCCGTATTGGCCCTGTTCTGCTCAAAATTGGGAGCCAGCGCGTTATGTAATCTGGCTATTTCTGTGAGCCGGGCTGACATCTCCCCTGGAAAAACCAGTGAACGCGTGCGTCCCTCGGCGGATGGAAATCTCCGCATGACGACCTGGCACATGATTGTCCATCGAGGACTCGGGCGGGTTTAGCGGGGACTCGAGCCGACCCCAGCCATCAGATAAACTTTGTCTTGATCGCATTAGCATGCTAAGACGCGGTTCAGACCTCCAGCAACTTGCGGTCGCCTGATTCTGCTTTACTTCGCTTTCATAATCAACCATCATTGGAGGTCACAATGTAGCTTCGGACCAATTTAGCTCGTGCCAGAATTTTGCCCTTGACATGATACGGAATGTCTAAAAAAGAGACAGACTGCAGGTAAGCGATGGGACCGGCAATTTTAAAAAGTTGCTCAGCATTTTCAACATTCAGCAGGCGTCATCGGGACCATGTTAGCATGCTGGCGTTTAGCATGCTGGCGTTTAGCATGCTGGCGTTTAGCATGCTGGCGTTTAGCATTTAGCTGCGAGCATCAGCCTCGCAGCGACGCTAGCATGGTTGTAGTCATAAAAGGCACAGTAAAAATAAGTGCGAGCTAATCTCAAGTCGCATTTCGGCTTTTGCTTTGTCGACAACTAAAAGTCCAAAAGACAGAGAGAGGAGAGGAGAGAGAGGAGATGCCATCGAACGGTTGAAAAACTAGCGATAAAAAAAAACATTTAGCCGCGGGCAGCTGTTTCCTCCACGAAATAAAGTTTGGCATTATAGTTTTGAGCATGTTAGCATGCTTGTCTTAGCATTCAGCTCAGATCTTGAGCCTCATCGAGATGCCAGCATGGCTGCAGATGCTAGCGTGATTGTAGTCATAAAGGCAGTGAAAAATTAAGTGCGGGTTCATTTCAAGTCACATTTTTACATTTGCCAACGAATAGGAGCCAAAGAGAGACAGTGGAGATGCAACCGAACAGCTGAAGAACCGGTGATTCAAAAGTTAGACATGTAAAACATTTAGCGAGGGGCAGCTGTTTCCTCCTCCAGGATTAAGATGCGGACGCTAGCGTTTTTTTTTTTTTTTTTTTTTTAATCTCAGAGCAACGGTCTCGCAGAGACGCTAGCATGGCGGGGGCTAAGCGGACACTCGGAAAGAGCGACAACAACAACAACAAAGCAGGAGCGGCGTCGGCGGTGGTTTGCTGAGTCAGTCTGGCATCAGGAAGTCCGTCTTTGTTTTTTCACACAAGAGGGAGGCGGTTTCCCAGACGCTAAATGCAGGTCAAAATATCACGTTAGCCCGTCCTGAAGAAACACGGAGGGGTCTTTTGTTAAATTTTGCCTTTGTTCCGGCTATCTGGGGCAAACCAGCGCCTGTTATCGTCGCAAAATCAAATCCACCATTCACCATTTTTGGAGTAACGCGGCCCGAAGCCGCGCCTGTTTTCAGTCAAACCTCCACGCGCCACCCCCACCCCCAATTGATCCTGGCAGTCTGGCGGCCACATCTACCCACAATAAAGCCCCGCCGCTCTCCCCTCTCCCCCTGCTGCCCGCCCCCGCACGTGCCGTGGAAAAACCAGCGAAGGAACCCCCGGCATACGGCGGCTCCAACATGAATCGAGACCCGGCGGCAGAAAGTCCGGAGCTCAGAAGGCTGCACAGACGGGGGCACCTGCCGGCCCCCGAGAGACGCCGGGCCGGCCATAAACCCGACCCCCCTGTCAGCAGCACCTGTGGGCTTCAACCCCTCCGCCCCCCTTTTAGCCACAATGAAAGCGAGCACCTGCTCACCTGTAACGTAGCTAAACACCTATAACTGCCCATAAAGGCCCAACTGCGGGCCACAGAGTCGTTAACCGAAACCCCCCCGAAACTCGACCTTAATTAGAGATAGACAGACGGGTGAAAATGTTGCGAGGCGGCACACACACACACACACACACACGCGCGCGCGCGCGCGCATCGGAAACCGGGTAACATGACTGTTACACGCGCTGGTGTGAATTAATTTGGTTTATTTTATTTACTTTTTTACTTTTCTTTTTTTTTTTTACAGTGGTCTGGTGTTTGACCCCCTTAAAGAGGGTCCTCGGGCGGGCCTTTGAGCTCGCCACCGCCATGTGCGTCTGTTTAACGGCAGACACGGGCGGCAGCGGAAAGATCCTCCATACCCCGGCAACCGCAAAGTTATGAAAAAAAAAAAAAAAACCCGAAGTATTTCCAGATTTTCTTTCTTTGTTCTTTTTTTTTATCTGTATCTGGTTCTCTCTCCCCTGAAAGTGCCGCATTTTCCTCATCTTTTCCTCCTCGCTCCTCCCGCCGGCTGCGGTTTTTCACCTGCTCGTCGACCTGGTCTGGTTCCGCGCCCCCAAAAAACGGCGTCCATGCATTCCGGCACTCTATGGAGCGGCGATCCCGCGGGGGCGCAAAAAAAGGGAGGTTCTGGCAAAAAAAAAAAAAAAGATGGCCGCCACAGGTTGGCGTGACAAACTTTAGCCTAGTCAAGGGAATCAGTTGCGAAATTGTGTCCCTCAAGTTTACTGCGAAATGACTCACTGTGCGCCGCCTCCCATCTGGGTCCCATCTGTGTTAATATGAATATGAGGCGGCAACGCTTAATGAACCCCCCCCACACACACTCCTCCCACCCCGCAGACGTTACCTCAGCTTAGCACGTTTGGCGCGCGATTAGCGGCGCTAAGCACCAGCAGCGAGCGGGGATGGCGGGGACGCCGCTGGCTTTTCCTCCGTAACTGGACAAATATAAATTATACCTGATGACAACCCTCGAGGGGGGAGAAAAAAAAAATCAGGGGATCACCCAAGTTATTACATTTCCTCCTGCGGGGAACGTTACATCCGTTCGCCAGATTGCGCGGCCGTCCGTCAAACGGCGCCGCACAGACGTGTGGACTCGCATCTCCATCGGCAGATTAACGTCACTATTGTGGCTAAAAGCCGTTTCCTCCTCCGCAGAACGCAGCGTGTCATCTCATCTGCTTCCTCCCTCAGGAACATCTATGCACTGTAGCTCTTCTTTCCATTCATCTCCCCCCCCCCACCTCCCTCCGCCCACCATCCCTCTTCACGCCGCGCGGCGCTCGCATGCGTCGACCGCGCAGCATGGCGGCTCCGGCGGCGCCCGGCGGTGTCACATTCCGCCGCACAACTTCCGGCTGGATTCCCCGGAGCGCCGCGGGAAAACACGAGGGCGTGCAGGACCCCGCCTATGACATCACAGCACCGCCCCCGCTCCCCCACGACCTCTCCCCAGATGACCGCCGAAGCTCTTATCTGACTATCTATGCAGTGCAGAGGTGGCGGCTAAAATCTGCTGATCACGACAGTTTTTGACATTCGTGCGGCAGCTGGGGGGTGAGGAAGCTTCTGGGAAAGATCAAAACCCCCGTCTGGAGGAACTAAAAATACGCAGGCACACACACACACACACACACACACCCGGGGGTCAGCGGGCGACCCTTCCTCCAGAATCAATAAGCAACATGCAAAAAAAAAAGTGGAACGGTGGGAGGAGAAGGCAGCGACCGCCGGCTTCACCTCTGCATGCCTGCGCCGCCGCGGCTTCGTTTTCCGCAGAGGCAAAAACAGAAACTTTGAAAGGGAAACGAGAAGCCCGCAAAAAGGAGGTAGAAGAGGACTATCGGCGCACTATTGGCGCACTATCGGCGCCATATCGGTGCACTATCGGTGCACCGACGCAACTGCGGGTCTCATTTTCACGAACAGGCGTTTTTGCATCGTCAACACACGCCCGCAGTGTGTTTTTTGTTTTTTTTTCCCCCCCTTAGTCGGCCTTTTAAGAGTTTTTTAGCCTAATCGAGTGACAACCAGGCTTTCAGCCCGACTCCGAGCCGAACAGACAGACGTATTGATCCGTCCATCCGAATCGCTAAAATTTTAATTAGCGGCGGAGACGCTGAGTGGCTCCGGTGCAGCGCCGGCTGCTCGTCCGGAGCGGAGTCGCGGGCGCCGCAGCGCGCCCCGGTGGGTCGGGGCATCCCGTCGGGGGGGTGGAGGGTGAGGGGGGTGGGGGGGGGGCTACATTATGAAGCTGGTTTGCTTGCAGCAGTGACGCCTCCCGCTCGCATCGACGTTTCTGAGGAGCTTCCGGGGTCGTTTGTGCGGGACAAAATCCGGCAGAATCGCATGGACTCGTGACTCCAGACTTACGGAGTGTTTTATTATTTAAAAAAAGAAAAAAAGAGAAAAAAAGTTGATCGAAGCGGAGGATTTTTCACATTCTCCTGTGTGACACGTGAAGATGGCTGCGCCCGGCTCATGAAGGAACGCGCGCCAGGAATGAAAATAAACGCACCGGCGTTGGCACTTGCGATTAAAACGAAAATCGTATTCCAGCTACTTTTTTGATCCACATTGGTGTCGACACGGGGTTGAGCGGGTGGTGGGGAGCGGGGGGTGCGGGGGAGGGTCTCCACACACTCCCCCCTCTCTCACAGACGTGCTCGCGGAGGGCTGCCATGTTTGCCCTCATCTGCTGTGATTCCGGGGCTACTCGAGAGCAGCAAAGGGAAACAAATGCGCCCGCTCGGAGGCACGGCGGAGATGAAGCGAGGCGATAAAACAGGCAGCGATGAGAAGGAAAAAAAAAAATCGAATCAGTCCGGAGAAACATGAGGTCAGGCGAGGACGGCGCTGCGGGGGGGCGGGACTAAATATCGGCCAGAACATTATGACCACTGCATGTTTAACATAGAATCTAATGCAACAGTCCTGCAATATGTTGAATTTTTATTGAATCTGTCTGATAGAGGTGTTGACATATTTTAATGATTGTTACTGGGACTGTAAATTGTGATTCAAAGGGGTCCCTAATATTTTGGTCCATCCAACTAACTATTAGGGACAGCTCTCTGTATGACGCGATGCAGCGACGCAGCGGAAATGCAAATAATAAATAATAAGGAATCTCTCAAGTAATAAAGGATCTCTCTTCTTGACGAGTCGATGCAGCGTGGGAAATACTTTCGAGTCCAGTATGCAAACACTGAAAATCGAAGTCGGCGTCTCTGGAGGTCATCGGGAGGCATCCATTAAAATGCTGGGATACTGATGCTATTAGATGCTTTCGCATCGGCGGCCGAGTAATCCTGAGGGCGAACGTGCCGGGGGAGGAAGCAGGTATTTGTGGACGAGGTTATTTTATGACCCATAAGCGGTCGGGGATGCAACCGACGATTAATTCCACTATCGCCTCATTTGTCGGTTGTCTTTTACTTGAGTAATGGATCATGACGTGACTAGAAGCCAAAGATATAAGGCCTACTGACACTGAGGTGTAAAGAAGCTTGGAAATATCCATTTTTAAGAAGCTGGAATGATTGAATTGATTTTTTTTTTTTTTTTTTCCCATGGAACCTTGGCCTGGGAGCCGAGCGCCTCGGCCGCCGGTGTCGGCCTCCTGCCGATGGAGGTTAATGTGGACATGTTGCCCCCCGGCAGACGCCGCCGCGCCGCCGCTCCTCGGGTGATGCCAGTTTGATGGATGGGAGAGAGAGAGAGACAGAGATAGAGAGAGAGAGACAGGCGGGGGTGAGGAGGCGGGACCTGTGGGCCTGGCGCGCAGATGCGGCATCAGGCCGCAAACCTACACACACCACACACACACACACACACACACACACATACTTCCAAGATCTGAGGCTATCAGCACTTAGCAGGTATTGAGAGCCCCTGAGGACTACAAGTATGTGTGTTCGTGTGTGTGCGCGCATGTGTGTGTGTGTGTGTGCATGCATCTGTAAGTACTCATCATGTGTTTCCTCTGGCAACTCAGGGTCCCAGCAAAAACATGGAAATTATTCCGCCGGCTCGAATCCAAACTCTTTATCGCGGCGTCCGTCCAAAGCAAAAAAAAAAAAAAAAAGGGCTTTTTTTTTTATTTAACACTGACAATTAAAAAAAACTATGACACATAAGACTCATTTTCACTTAATAACAGAATAATCACCACTTTAATTAAAGGCACATGCCAAGCTCCTAGCAATAAAAATAAATAAATAAATAAATAAATAAAACCCGCGTCTGACGCCCGCAGTGACACTCTCACAGCCGCAATGATAAAGTCGTTTTTTTTTTTTCACGCGTTTATACCACTAACCTTTCTTCTATAAAAAAAAATGTAGCAGGAGCTCCACAGAATTTCCATGTAAGTGGCAAAGAGGAAGCGAGCGCTGCCCCGTCGCCGCGTGAAGCCGCTCGATGGTGATGCATTAAAAAAAAAACAAAAAAACCCTAAACGGCCTTAAACAATACAGAAACATGATTTATGACCATGTATCACGGTTTCCTCGCCGATGTTTCCTCTTCTCATCTCTTCGAGTGTGTGTCATGACTCACTTCACGCTCGCCCCAAACTTCTCCGCCAAACTTCCTCGACTCTTTGAGTTTTTTTTTGTTTTTTTTTTAAATTTGCGAATAAAAGAAAGTTCAAGTGAGAAGAAGTAGAAGGCAGAAGTGCACCTGTGACCTCCGACCTCTCACCTCTGACTGCCTGTCATCCCCGGAGGAGCGGAGAATCGGGGCGGCATGTGGTTTCACTCGGCTCGCCGGCGAGGGTGAAATCAGGTGAATCGCCAGCGATTAGCGGTTAGCCTCTGCCGCCGCGCACAGCCGCGTCTGCGCCCGGATCTCAGCTCGCAAAAAGCCGCCGGGGCTGAAGTCGCTCGCAGAAAGGGGTTAAAAATAGAGGCGTCGGATCAGAAAACCAAACGAAACAAAACTAGACAAACAAAAACCGGATGACTCACGCTCTGCTAGAAAAGCAGCGGCGGCTTTTGACTCTCTTTAACCTTTGACCCCATTTTGTTTCTTTTTTTTTTTTCCTTTTTTTTTTGTCTTTTCTTGTTGGTGCCGGATTCGGCGATACCAGTTTTCCCCTCCCACCGCAAATTCCCTGGCATGGACCCACCCACCCCTGACCCCGCCTGTCTCACTATCATCTCGCCAGCAGCCTCCTTCACACTTCTCCCTGTCTGTCTGCCTCCCTCTTCATCCTCCTCCTCATCCTCCTCCTCCTCTTCCTCCTCTCTCCTCGGGCCCGATGCCTCGCAAACAACAAATGCCAGGAGTCACAGGACTGGAAGCGCGCTGCGAGCGCTTTTTGATATGAGGAAAAAATGGTTATGAGGAAAAGGTTTCTAACTTCATGAGGAGGTCTCGTGTTGAGTTTTTTTATTTCACCTGTCTGAGAGATGTGCTGACGTATCCGAACGATTGTTATTGGGGCTGTAATTTATGACGCTGTTGAACCGTGCTGGGTGATACTGAGAGGCGTCCCTAATATTTTGGCACCCTGATGCATACAAGTGGGATGCCCAAAATATTAGGGACGCCTCTCAGCATCACCCAGTGCAATTCGAATTGATTCCCGGGTGTTGCGTGATATTCTTCTTCCGTTACTTGATTGGATACGCTTCCGTGGTCCAGGAAGTCCATCCAGGTGATCATTCAACTTGGAGGATCTTGTTACTGGGACTGTTATTTGCAGCACTGGAAGGTGTCCCTAATATTTCGGTCAGCCTGCACATATGCGTTCTTGGGGGGCCAAAATATTAGGGACACCTCTCGGCGTAACCCAGGCACAGTTAAACAGCACCACAAATCACAGTCCCAGTCGTAATCACTGAGATGTGTCAACACCTCTCTCTCAAAAAAAAATATAAACTCCTCTATTGAGTGTTGCATGATATTCTGCGGTGAACAATCAGTGGTTTTGATGTTTTGCTTGATCGCTGTACTTTGTCGACATAAAAAAACCCCGAATAAAACGCACCAGCCATATGTGTAGAGCTGGACTGTGGCTAAGTGGAGCTGATGATGGGTGACGGAGTGTGAAAATGCGTGCTTTCGTGTGTGTGTGTGTGTGTGTGTGTGTGTGTGTGTGTGTCTGTGTGTGTGGGGTTTGACCCTCCCTGGAGGTTAAGACCCGCGTAAGCCGGCACGTCATGTGATGTCACATCTCCACGGGCCCTCTTGTTTATTTGAAGGCCCCCGCGTTGTATCAGTTTCTCTGCAGAGCGCGCATGTGTGTGCACGCGAGTGTGTGTGCGTGAGTGTGTGTGTGTGCGCGCGCGCGCGCGGCCCGGCTGAGTTCGCGGATTACTCCGCGCTTATCTCGCTTTCCCCGCGTTTGCTTTTCGAGCTCGGAGGAAGTCTTACGGGAAGATCAGATATTCAGACAGGCATTTCGCGGCGATAGACCCCGCCCCCTTTCCACATCTCCCTCCCAGAGACCACAATCGCGCCCTCAACACCTAACGGGACACGAGTCAACGGCTTAATATCCTTAAGGCAGCCACACTGTCGATTTATTCAACAGTGTGAGAGTGAGACGGTGAATTTGTGAATCATCAAACCCGTTAGCATAACAAACGCCGCCGGGTGCTCCAGGCGTCCATCACCCACCGTCGGCACTCTATGTTTAAAATACCCGAGTGGGGTGTCCCTAATATTTTGGTCACCCCACTCGTACGCATGAGGGTGACCAAAATATTAGGGACACCTCTCAGGGTAAACGTTCAAAAATTCAACATAAACCTCCTTCTATGGTAAAGATGCGGCACTATTATAGATATTATATTATGTATCCTGCCAGTCAGAGTGATGTTTATTTCTTAAGAGAGAAAAAGGCCACAAATGACTATGTTTTTTAATGTTAAACAGTGAATTATCTGTCTTTCTTCTTTTTTTTTTCTTTTTTTTTGGAAATCAAAGTACCCGGCGTTCATGCACTGGGGTACAACTGAGAGGTGTCGCTTAATATTTGGTCACCCTCATGCGACCAGAATATTAGGGACCCCTCTCGGTGCAAGTTGAGCAGTGCCGGAAAAATCACAGTCCGCGTGAAACACGCCAGCCAAGGCAAAGTTACGAACGCAAAGTTCCCAGCGCTCGTGCCAGGGCGGCCGTTTCATGTCTTCCCCCTCCGCATTAGTTGCACATGTGCGGCGCTCGGAGGCGGCGGGGTCTGAGACCGGAGTCACGTGGGTGGCCTCTGCGGTTCCGCGAGCCCGCAAGTCAAACCTTTGAACCCTCATCTGCCCTGCGGAGTTACTCGCATGCATGACGCTCCGCTGTGTGTTTTTTTTTTTTCGGTCTGTTTTTTTTGTGTTATTGTTCGTTTGTTTATCCACGGAGTGACAACTTCCCTGCTGCATTCAGGCGTCTTTCCACGCACCCACAACCCAGCCAGACCGTCACCGGGCCGCGCCGACGCCGGCCGACAGATGACAGAACGCGGGGCGGCGCTGGCAGTTGACGTTGACGCAGAGACTTCCTGTTGGAGCAGCTCACAAAAAAAAAAAAAAAAAAAGAAAAAAAAAAAAAAAGATTATAGATCTGCCCTCAGGCAACCGCGCGGTTTCAGTTCCTGCGCAAAGAAAGCGGCGGCGGTGCCCGCAGTCACCGTGGCGATGAGAGGTGCACCCGTGGGTGTAACTGAAAATGTTCTTTTAACCCTTGTTATAAAAAAAAAAAAAAAAAGTGTGAGAAAGCTGCTCACATCTTTAGTGTTAACACACCGTTCTAAATTTAAAAATTTTTTTGGCCCTATTGACCTCTCATCTTACAAGATACCATTCATTTTCAGTCAAAAAAAAAACCAAAAACTTAAAATTCACTCTTATTTCCTTTAGTAATGACAGTAAGTATATTATCTGAGTTTAACTGACTGATATTACAGCACTTGTAACTTAACATTACCAACTATACCGACATCTGTGGTGTTACGGGTCAGTGGCAGATAATCCTGGAAAATGCTGGAAGAATAATATTTACAAAGCGGACTCATGAGAATCCGCCAGGGTGATTCCACTTCCTGTTTGCTCCCTGCGCATCCCTACTGTAGCAAGCCACACTCGCGTTTAGGCAACAGGCGCCCTCTGGTCGCCATGGCAATCGTGACCACGTTGGGAAAAAAAAAAAAAAAAACGGAAATCGGATGAGGCAGCAGCCGTCGCCTGTTCGTCATTAGTCCTCACTGTTTACGAATGCTGGATCTGTGTTATCTTAACCCAAAAAAAAGACCATCCCTCCCCCCATCTGGGAGTGTTTTTGCACCCGAACCGCGTCCTGCATCTGCTGGCCTGCGCGCGGCGCAATTTCGCGCGGCATTTCCGAGGCGCGCTCCGCAGAGGCGCATGTCTTCAACCGGGCCGCTGCCGCCTCCTCTTGTTCGGCCTCTGCGTCTCGTCCGCCCGAAGCTCTAAAAAACAACGAGCGCTCGCACAGCATCCGGAGGCAAACTGCGACCAGTCAGCTTTTCATTAAAAGCTTCAACCTGCTGCTGAAAAACACCCAGCGAACACCTGCAGGTCGCTCCTACCAGACGACGTTCTTGACCAAGACTCAGCAGGAAATGGCCCAAGGACGATCCAGGCTCACGCTTCTTATCGCGTGATCGGGCCTTTTCGCACGACGGTCAGGTGAAGGCGCGGGAGGCCTGCCGGAGGAGGCCATCAGATATGGCCGGGAGCCCGGGAGAGGGGCCTCTCGGCGGGCCGGGAGCCCGAGGCCGCGCTGTCTCGCTGTCTCGCCGTTATGGTTTCGCCATCTGTGGCTGGGACGCCCCGCGGCGTGTCAGCCAGAAACCAGAGGTGAGAAACGCAGTCAGGAAACTGGGCGGGTTATCTGAAAACCCGCCGCAGCAAGCGCAGCGCTAACAAGAAAGCGCTGGGCCGCAGGTCGGTTGTATCAAAATAGATTCCTCTGCCGACGCGGCTGCCGCTCTGCTCAAAGTTCAGCCGCCCGTGCACACCTCCGCTCGCTGCTCTGACTTGCGCGGTTTCATGCAAAGAGCGTTAAGAGTCGGCGTTAAGAGTCGGCGTTAAGAGTCGGCGTTAAGAGTCGGCGTTACGCCAGCGCGTGAGACGCCCGCCGCGGGCGAGCTCGAAGGGCGAGTCAGCACGGCAAGCCGGAGTGGCCAAGCTACGTCCCCTTTCCCGCGATTGCGGCAATATCGAATAGGAGCGACGTTCCAGGGGCTAAAATCCTGAAAGTGATTGAATGTTTTGGCGGTTTCGAGCAGGTCTGAAGTTGTTTAAGTGATTTATTAAGGGGGGGGGGGGAGTGTTTACGCACGATGATTTAATAGCGTGCGGGTCGAGCGCGCCGCTGTCGACTGAGGCATCTTTTTGAATCACCCAGCAGGGGCCCCCCTGCTGAGATGGTGACCGATGGGGGTTTGTGATTGTAGATCGAGGAAAGTTCCTCTCACACCTTCGTAACTTCTCTGAAGAGGAAGAAGAAGAAGAAAAAAAAAGAGGAACTGACGATGCGAGCCGACGCGACCAAGACGCGAGCAGCAATTAATCGCGTCCTGATGGCGCAACATTCCTTGGAATCTGGTCAGGCGGTTTTCACGGCAATTACGGCGAAGACGGAGGAGCTGGTGGGCAGGAGGGGGAGGAGGAGGAGGAGGAGGAGGAAGAGGAGGAGGAGGAGGAGGTGGAGGACGACCAGGCGTGCCGCCGCGAGGGAGGAGATGGCGGAGTTCAGCGCTCGGTCTGGCCAGGCTCATAAATTCAATTCGGCGCTTCCATGTCTGGAGACCCACGGCACATCCGCTGCGACCACACGGCCGCCGATGAATCCGCGGCAACGGCAGGCCTGGGGGGGGATCCGAGCCGCTCGGGTGTCCGGCTAACACGAGGACGCGAGGACGTTGAACCAACGTCATAAACCAACGTTATAAAAAAAAAAGAAAGAAAAAAAAGAGAAGAATTGTCAGGTTTCCTGTGAGATGGAGCCCGGATCAATCAGAACTGCCACAATCCAGCTTTCAAACTTGCTGCTGAACTGCTGATTTGATCAAATCGCATTAAAACAAACCGCTCGCTCCACCTCCGAGCGTCGAACCGACCGATTTGAAGGAACAACAGTGGATAATGACCCCCCCCCCCCCCCCCCCCCCCACCCCCCCCCCCCCCCCCCCCCCCC
>CAAKHG010014347.1:14697-28320 GCA_901007715.1 Dactylopterus volitans
TCCCACGGTTGGGCGGTCCCCCCCCCCCCCAGAGAAGAAAGAAAAGGGGTCCCGTTTCACATCAGACGCGCCGAGGTGAGCTCCGGTCCATCGCGCGTCCGTCTCTGCCGGGCTGAGCGGGACGGACGGACAGGAGGAGGGAGGAGGAGGAGGAGGAGGAGGAGGAAGAGGAGGAGGAGGAGGAGGAGGAGAAGAAGAAGGAGAAGAAGAGAGGGAGGGGAGACGCGAGGAGTGCGCTCATGTTCGGGACCGTCCGCGAGCGGCGTGCGCGTCCGTGGGAACGTCCGGAAACGTCAAAAAATATATATATAAAAAAAAAGAGACTTGCCGTGCGTCCGAAATTCCAGACTTCCGCCCTGATGAGTAAAAACAGTACGTGAGATTTTTTTTTTTTAGTGCGTCCGAAACATGAGTATGTACACAATAGTACGCACTACTCATACTGGTTCCGGAGGAAATGTATTAGTATGGATTGATGGACAGTAGCTAAACAGAAACTCCCCACAATGCAATGCGGTGATTTTTTATTTTTTATTTTTTTGTGTTATTGTGTGTGTGTGTGTGTGTGTGTGTGTATTTTATTTTATATAGAAGCCCATTTCCGCCAGTAAAAGGAAAAAATAAGATGAAAAAAATAAGATGAAAAAATTATGAGATAAGAAGTCGAAATGATGAGATAAAAAGTCAAAATTATGAGATAAAAAGTCGAAATTATGAGATGAAAAGTCGAAATTATAAGATGAAAATATCATAATTATGAGATAAGAAGTCAAAATTTTGAGATAAAAGTCAAACTTCTAAGATGAAAAAGTCATAATTATGAGATAAGAAGTTCAAATTATGAGATTAAAAAAGTCAAAATTATGAGAAAAAGTCGAAATTATAAGATAAAAAGTCATAATTATGAGATAACAAGTCGAAATTAGGAGATAAAAAGTCATAATTATGAGATAAAAAGTAAAAATTATGAGATAAAAAGTCAAAATTAGGAGATAAAAAGTTAAAAATTTGAGATAAATAGTCGAAATTATAAGATGAAAAAGTCATAATTATGAGATAAGAAGGCCAAATTATGAGATTAAAAAAGTCAAAATTATGAGATAAAAAGTCGAAATTATGAGATAAAAAGTCAAAATTATGAGATAACAAGTCAAAATTAGGAGATAAAAAGTCATAATTATGAGATAAAAAGTCAAAATTATGATATAAAAAGTCGAAATTTTGAGATAAAAAGTTAAAAATTTGAGATAAATAGTCGAAATTATAAGATGAAAAAGTCGTAATTATGAGATAAGTCAAAATTTTGAGATAAAAAGTCAAACTTATAAAATGAAAAAGTCATAATTATGAGATAAAAAGTCGAAATTTTGAGATAAAAAGTTAAAATTTTGAGATAAAAAGTCAAAATTATAAGATGAAAAAGTCAAAATTATGAGATAAAAAGTCGAAATTTTGCGATAAAAAGTTAAAATTTTGAGATACAAAGTTGAAATTATAAGATGAAAAAGTCATAATTATGAGCTAAAAAAGTCAAAATTTTGAGATAAAAAGTCAAACTTATAAAATGAAAAAGTCATAATTATGAGATAAGAAGTCAAAATTATGAGATAAAAAGTTGAAATTTTGAGATAAAAAGTTGAAATTTTGAGATAAAAAGTCAAAATTTTGAGATAAAAAGTCAACATTATGAGATAAGAAGTCGAAATTATGAGATACTTTCACACAGCATTCAAAGTAGCAGCTCTTTGGCGTGAGTTCTACTCGTTTGCATGGTTAAATTAGGCCAACAAGATGATGGAGGGACCTCTGATGACGGCGCCACTGGAGCACATGCGCACTTCCTAACTCATAATTTTGATTTTTTTATCTCAAAATTTCGACTTTTTTATCTCATAATTATGATTTACCATGGGAATATTTTTATTATCAAGGCTAAGTTTTCATCTTATTTTTTTCTTTTACTGGCGGAAATGGGCTTCCATAATTTTACCCCTGGAAGCTGTTCAAGGATGGGATGCTACACAACAAAGTGCCTTAATTGTTGCAATGTGTTTTTTTATGTAATAAACTTCAAAAAAAAAATGCATCGATGTTTTGGTAGCTAAGGTACACGGTCAAGAGCGGAGCGGCGCACAGGTGCGTTGATAAGAGTGGTCACCATGGTAACAACCATGGCAACAACGTAACAACAATTAAAAGTAGCTAACAGCTGCATTAAGTGCGTCAATAGCAGGAAACTGGAAGAATCATTTGCGCAAACTTTTGTCATCATACATGTTTGTGACGTTCTGACCTCTAATCGAGTCCTACCGAGACAAAAGTTTGGAAATAACTTGGCCAGGCATTCCAGGAACACTCCCCATGAATGGGAGGGGTTTCAGAGAAGTTGACCTTTGACCTTTTTTTTGATAAAAAGAAATAAAAAAAAAACTGCCACCCTTTCATGTCATTTTTTTTTCATGCACTCAGAAATTTGTGTCTGTCACGGCGCTGAGAGAGCGGAAGAGGCGATAAAAGGCATTTTGCGCGAACTTGACCTTTGACCCTTTGAAGAAATAGCTCAGAACAGTCGACCCTTTGACCCTTTTTCAGACATAAAATGTCATGTGAGGTTTTATGCCCTCAGGAAATTTGTGTGGAGGTTTGAGCGTAACCGGCGAGAGACACCGCGAGGAAATAACTCCAGCGGGCATTCCAGGAATACTCACCATGAATGGGAGGGGTTTCAGAGAAGTTGACCTTTGACCTCTTGTTTTTTTTTGATACAAAATGCCATTGCGATTTGTTTTCCATCCTCTCAGAAATTTGTCTGGAAGTTTGCCATGACACTGGAGAGGTGAAATGGCAAAAAAAAAAAAATGTTTTGTTGAGTTTGACCTTTGACCCTGAATTATAATGGAGTCCCCCTGTCAGCTCAAATTTGTGCAGAACATTTGGGGGGAAGTTGACCTTTGACCTTTTTTTCAGATGCACAACGTCACGTAAAGTTGTTTTATCCCCTCAGAAACGTGTGCGTTTAAATTTGTCACAACCACCGAGAGACATCGAGAGTTGAAAGGGTGAGAGACGGGCTCTGTGCGACCTTGACCTTTGACCTTTCGAAACTCTCAATCAGGTCCTCCTCTGAGCCTAAGCTGACATCAGCACCAAACGTCTGGAGGCAGTCGCATCCCACCGGCGACTGACGATGCAATGGGAGGAGTCTCAGAAAAGTTGACCTTTGACCTTTTTTTCAGACCTTGCACATATTTGTTCTTTTTTTTTTTTTTTTGGCTGATATTTAATGTTAAATTCTTGTACAGCGCCAGTGAAGTCAAACCCAGAGCCGGGGACCCCTCGCTCGTGTGCACAAAGTTGATCCCCCCAGGCGGGGGCTATGGGGGGGCCTTGACCTTTGACCTCATGACCACCCGAAATCAGTCCATCCTCGAGCTAAAGTTGGCATTCGCGCCAAAGCTAAAGGGTCCCTCCCTCCAGAGGCGACGTCACAGTGACTCTGACCTTCCGGCCACCGAAATCCGAGCTCTTCGTCCTTGAGGCCTGAATGTTACGGCGTATAAAAAATATATATATATATATATAACAAATTTGAAGCCGTAGCAGTTTGCCCCTCTCCCGTCTCCTCTTCCTGCCTTTCAGGGGCATTTTTAATATCTCCCCGCGCGTTATGTTCGCCCGCCCTGGCGGACGAGGGCCCCTTTTACTGCAGCTCTTTACTGTCACCGCGCCATTGTTAATTCCAGATGTTTTGCAGCGGCCCTGCGTGCAGCTAATGCAGCTAACTCCCTCTGGAGTTACATAAGTCAGAATTTCCCAGGGGAGGCGGGCAGGGTGGGTTTGGGGGGGGGGGGGTATTTGCCATCTTTGGGCCTGTGTTGAACAACAGGGCCGATATTTTTCTACCTCGCTCCAAACAACGAGCAAACCTTTCAAAATAAAAGAGCGCGTGGGTTTTTGGGCTCATCGGAACAGATTTTCATCCCGGCGCCGCTCATCACGACGTCACCTGATCACTGAATAAACTGTCATGCTGGAAGAAATGTTCTCTCCTTTAACCTTGTTCGGTTAAAGGAACCAAACGGGACTGATTTTGTGTTTTCAGCTGGCGTGTCGCGCGTAAAAAAAAAATACTTAAATCGCAACAAAAAGTTTCGGGTTACGCGCTCCGAATGCGACGGGGATTCCAGAGAAGCCGCAGCTCGCAAAAAAAAAAAACAACCAGTAACATTCCTCCGGGGAAGACTTGGGACCACATTTGTCCAGGGTTGCCCGTGGCGAGATCCTTAATTACGGCATAAAATTAATTACAGTTTCACCGTCGGAGGAATCGCTGAAACCATAAGCGGCTTTCTCGCGTCCGACCGCCATCCCATAATAACGCGCCGCCTGTCTCCAGCCAGCCAGCCCTCTCCAGACCAAGATTTGCACTTTTTCGTTTTATTTCGTGTGCGATAGCTCCAATAAATTGGAGCTATTATCTTGCCATTTTTTTATTAGAGAAACCCGCCCGCATTATCGCAAAAGGGGGGGGGGGCACGCAACATGGCGCCCGGGGAAGCCACCAGATTTCACGCGAGTCCGTCAAAACCCGGCAGTTACCAAGCAGGGCAACTTTGAAAATTGGTCTTTAAATTAATAATCGCACTCTAGGGCTGCGTCCGAAATGCCGTACTAACCAGTACGTACTCAAAAAGTGTACTTAAGTTGGGCGCACTTTTGAGTAAATATCAGTAGTACGCATTAATTCGGATGTACTACTCAGAGCGCACGCGGCACTTCCTGCCATTGGGAGGGAACGTTGTTACCATGGTGACGACTCCTATCGACGCGCCGCCCCGCTCTTGACCTTAGCTACCAAACATCGCCGCATTGCATTGCGGGGGGGTTTCTGCTTAGCTAGCGTCCACCAATCCATACTAATAAATTTCTCCGGAATGAGTATGGATAGTGCGTACTATTGTGTACATGCTAATGTTTAGGACGCACTAAAAATAATCTCATATACTTTTTTTGCGTACTCATTAGGGCGGAAGTAGGGAATTTCAGACGCAGGGGTGCCCAAACCACGGCCCGCGGGCCAACTGCAGCCCGCCATCCCTTTTTAATCGGCCCGTATCAAAGTCTAAGAATAAAACGGACGACGGCCCACACGTAATATTTTGCGCCTGACCGCGTTGTACTTCTTAGTTTAAACACTAACTAGAGCGTCTCGACAAAGCAAGAACTCGACGGAAAAAAGCGAAGACGTCATGAAAGGAAGCACCAGAGGGAGCTGTGATGGAGGCCTTTTTTTTTTCTTTTCCGTCAAACATATTCAATTATCAAACGTGATTTACCTGCATTTCATTTATTTTTGCCAGTATTAGAGCATCGGACGAGAGGCGGCGTACCTCAGGTCCAGTGAGCGGCCCCGTGCTTTGTATATTTTACTCCATGTGGCCCTCGGGGATAAAAAAAAAAAAAAAAAGTTTGGACGCCTCTGCTCTAAGTCAATGTTTTCCTTTAAATTATTGTTTCTTGTTCTCGCTTTTTGAGCCTCTGGTGTGTATTTTCGTTATGCAACGCAAAACTATCATTACTGCGCTGCGTGTAAACACACACACACACACACCTGCAAGGCCCTCGTCCGTATTAGCAACGGCTGAGTGGCAGAAGTGTGTCGTCCCTCCTGCGTTTCCTCCTCTGAATGTTAGGAATTTCCCATAAACAAAGAATCGGCGCGCGTCGCATATAATGACTTAGCGTGCGCCCGGTTCTTCCTGCGCGACCGACATGGCCGCGCACACACGCGCCTGCACGCGCTGCGTGCCGCGCATATGTACACAGAGAATCTTAAGGTATGCAATCTCACACACACACACGCACGCACACACACACGCACGCGCGCGCCCGTATCGTCCAGGATCTCAGGAACTGCCGGTGGATGAGACGGTTTACAGGCGTCCTTCCTGTCTTCGGCCCCGCAGACGTCGCCCGCGGAGACGCAGGAAGACTCTGATTAGCTGCCGTGCATTTCCCAGCCTCTCCCCCCCCCCCGGCCCATCTCCCGCTCCTTCCTCATGCTCCCAAACACACACACACACACACACACACACACACACACACACACACACACACACACACACACACACACACACACACACACACACACCTCGTACAGACTCTTGCGCTGTTTGCCTCGCGACGTAAGCGGGGCAAAGCGGCGTTACTCCATGTTTTCACGTGCCTACACGCGGTTTCCTCCGCTTCCTCCATCCGCTGCCTTTCATCCCGACATTCTATATTCCTCTATCAGCCCTGGAAGTCCATTCTAATGTGTTTTTCCTCTCTCCCTCTCTCTCTCTCACTCGCTCCACCCCGACCCTCATCTGTCTGTATACATGCAGACAGGAAGTGATCATTAAATGTGAAAAAAAATAAAACAACAAACAACACGCACAAGGCTGCCGGATGAGCCAAAAGCGGCCCGGCGTCCAGTCGCGCCAACACTTGCTGCTTGGGATACGGTCGTCGGGAAAAATAGCGACAATAGGAGCAGCTTCCTGTGAGCCGCTGGCCGAGCGACGCAGGGCTCCATTAATGTAATGAAGACAAACGGTGCGTCGCGGGCACAGCAAATCCCCTTAAGTGAAGGAAATTAGTTTTCATACAGTCTGACAGACAATATTTGTTTGCAGACTTGGGTCCATCAGCGGGGCTGGGCCAGAGCGAAGCCCCCCCACCATACCTCCCCACCCCCACTACCACATCACCCTCCATTCCGGCCCCTCCCCTGCAGTAAAAGCTATTTACAGTGAGCATCGAAGGAATTTGAAATGTATACAGAAGGATGGCTCATGTGTACAAAGGTAGATGACAGATGTGCCATGTATGCTAGGTGCGGCGATGCCGATCGGAGGCCTGGAAAGGTGAAAACTGTGGAGATTATTGCATATTATTCATATGAGAATGTTAAACATTATGGTGTTAATTCCATCAATTAACCCTTGAATTTGCAATTTGCAAGGAACCTGAAGAATAAGTAAATGCTAACATCGGAGATGGAGGAGAATTTCCTCTATTTTACAAGCGTTAGGTGGTCACCGGATGAACCGGATGGCAAAGACCAGCGGCGATAAACAGTTTCTACCCGTCAGTTTCCGTCATTCGCCGCCATCTCCAGAGGCACGTGGTCGCGTCGCCAGTCCAGAAAGACTGACGCGAGCCCGCTCCTTCACTTACACATTGTACCTTTAAGCGCACTCAGGCGACGTCGCTCCGTCAGACTTGGGGGGTTGGGGGGTGGGGTTCCACCAGAGGCAGGTCATCGATACATAAACGTGAGATTAAAGTGCTGCACATAGGGAGCACTCCCCGTCAAACTGGGGAAGGATCTCTTTGGAGCGAGTGCTCTTCGCCGGAGCGCATGCACACGCGAGAAAAATGTAAATTGCAACACCTTTCACCCGCATTTCTCATGAGCTCCAGTCAGAGATGTAAGATTTCATCCGCGTCCACCAGTTTGCCTGGTTTTGTCTGCCGCACATGGGAACTGTCTGCCGGTACTGAAAAGGTGGCGTGTAATACTGTCTGTAAAATAAATAAATCAATCAAATAAACGGATTTAAAAAGAGAAAAAAAATCGAGGCTGACAAATATCAAGCTCCAGAAACGCTCATTCCTTGTGACACCCGCAATAATCTTTTTACTACCCACGTCTTTTGTACTCCACAAACCCGGCAATAACCATGACGACCTCCTCTCCTGATGTTTAGACTTGACAAAAAAAAAAAAAAAAACCCTCCAGAGCCACAAAACATCATGATCCATTTATATATTAATTTATTAATAGCTAAAAAAATGTATCTCCCCCCTCTGCTGCGAAGAACTATATTCAGTAGCGGAGTGATACAGCAGCTTCTTCATATATAAGGACGTAATAGCCCCACACGGCTCTCTGGAGGTCACGCTGCACGGCTGCTGCGCTGCATTAGCGGCGGCGGTCACTTCTGCAACGCCGCCGGGGGACGAACTTCAGGCGCAGCAGCGAGACCCCTGTCAGCCGAGCCTGAGAGAAAGCAGAACCCCCCCCCCCCCAACCCCCCTCCTCGCTGATTCTTCTTTGATGAGAACAGCACTTGAGCTTGTTTTCTGCTCGAACATGAAGCAGACCTCGAGGAGCAAATGGAAACATCTCCAGCTTAGCCGCTCCGTGGCCCCCCGTCTCTCCCTCTTTTATTCGTTCCGCTTATCACCGCGGCGCGTCTGCAACGTGGGGCTGGACGGGCGTCAGGGAACAGCAGAGAAGATGGGACCCAATGAGAGGAGTGGGTCAGAGTATTAGATATTATGTCAGACCTTCGTTATGTGGATCAGCAGATTTGAAAAAAAAGAGGGAGGAGGATACTTGTCAACAAATGCTTCATAAGCAAATGCAAGCTTGCTCCTTCGCTCCCGGACCGCGGCGCCGGCCTGCAGGCGCATGAGTGCGAATTAGCACGCTATCATCAAAGTCAGCCTCCAGTCCTCCTCGGGCAGGGGGAAAACAACAATCCGACACATGGGTATCAATTAGAGGTCGCCTCGCTCGGCCGCCTCCCTCCGGAGAGGATCTATCTCCTCTCTGTCCTGCTGACAGGACCCGGAGCTTCACATCAACCTACCAAGGGCCCGCACGAGGTCCCGACCCCGTGACTCTGTCAATACGGAGCCAGGGCTTCAGTTACAACCTGGCCACCGGCGATCCGGCTCCCACAGACCCAGCGACCCCCCCCTAACCCCCCCACACACACATGCCGAGCTGAGTATAGTCAAAGATCACGCTGAAATTCCCCAACTCTCATTGCTTTTGTATATTTCGGTCTTCATGACAGGTAACGCGGTGCCGTATGCTTCATATTGTTTTGTTTTGCATGCGCGCGCTAAAGGTGCAATGTGTAAGATATACATATCAAAATGTAAAAAAATAAATAAATAAATAAAATCTTCAACTTATGAGTTGCGTTCTCACAGTGTTCAAATTCAAAGAAATGTTATCCATGTTTCATTCGGGTGCTTGTCAGTGACATCATATCCTCTTTAGCAACTAAGCTAACAATGCTAACAACGCTCAACACATTCACAGTTATTTCTAGTCGCATTTAACGGCACTGGGCCATATTTCAGCTGAATTCACCAGGTAATGTTGGTCACACTGGCTGTAGCGGACTCATCTAATGGTAAGGAAGTTAGCAAGTTAATAGTAAGTTAGCGAACTTTATGCCTGTGTCTTATTCATCCGGATGATGTAGCATTTTCTAAGTCACATCGGATTCAGGGTCGGTTGTTTTACAGTGAAGACGACAACTCCCATGATCCCACACGATGTCATGACATCATCCAAGTAGATCTTTTGTTGTCGTGTTGAATGAGAAAACCAGAGTGACAGAAATTACACATTGTGCCTTTAAGAATTAACTTATGTAGAACATTTATTCTCCACTTAATTTAGATTCTATTGATTTGTTTATATATTTGATTTGTTTAGATATTGTACCTACTGTACTGTTCCTATTTTGTAGTATTGTTAGATTTGTTATGTCTTCGCACTTCCTTCTTATATGTATCTTATATCCATTTATCCTGACTGTGACCATACAATTTCCTCCGGGATTAATAAAGTATCTCTGATTCTGATCCGATTAAAATTTAATATTTTCAGCTCAGAAAGGTTAAAAAGGCCAGAGGTGGGCTGCCGTTCAATCAAAACCTTCTCAGCCGCGTTTTGTCGTATTCACCTTTCGCCACCGGCCGCGTCGATTGTGTATGTGCGCCGATTGCGTTTACATACATGACTGAACGCCCCCCCCCCCCAAAAAAAAACACTTTCCGGAAACAATACCATAATAAACCTGCGCCACATGTCTGCAGTTCCCCGCTCACCCTCGAGTAAACCATGAAGCGTCTGTTATAATGAATGAGTGCACGAGGGGGCTGTTCCGCGCGCAGCCATTACTCACCGCATGACCTCTGATACCCCGTTTCCGCCACGGCGGCTGCGGCGAGCAGGACCCGGCCGGTGCTGCTGCTTCGCCCAGAGACGGTCCAACACTCCGGTTCTTTCAAGAGCCACCCCTCAGTTTCGGTTTCTGCTTTGGCGCCGATTATTAGAGATGATTAGATGTTTTACCCGGACCATGGCGGCGACAAGGGTTCTTTGTTCTAGGTCCTGTTTGCATGACAACGTTCAGTTTTCAAATAGGTAGGAAACTCCCAAAATGCTGTGGTACACACGCCGGGCCACTAGTTGGCGGTGTGGCAAACAGTGTAAAACATCATCGGTGGCGATGACGCGCGCGTTTGTATGGACCCACGATGAGGCGGGATTCCAGGAAAATGCCAGTCAAAACATTTAGTCAGAGCAATAGTGAAACTGGTGAAATATTATTAATACTGCTGGTACAAAGCTTCGCCGCGGGAACGGGGGTGGGGGGGGGCCCTGGATCTGCAAACTGTTGATGCCTTTTCGACGGAAGGGTGCGACGCAGGGCCGGAGTCATTGTGTCACTGTGGGGTTCCGCTCGGGATGAACGTGGCTGCTTAACAATGACGGGAACGTGATTTTTGTCAATGGCCACCCGCCCACACACACACACACACACACCCACACACACACACGCGCGCGCGCACACACACACACAGGCGCAGTTGTCTCCTCCGGCATCTGACATCGCATTCTTGGCGTGTCGCTGGGCCTTCGTGATCAGAGGATACCATTTTCTGCTTGTGACAGTGACATCTGACGGAGAGACACGGGAAGGGTGTGTCGGGGTGTGTGTGCGCGCGTGTGTGTGTGTGTGTGTATGAGGGGTTGCGGGCGGTTAGTGTATCTCTAAAGTCATGTTCTCAATTTTGCACAAGAGGGTGTTTTGCGTCCAAAAAGTGAGACCCTCTATACTTTACGCGGCTCAAGCATCACATTATGATGTGTGCCGTGAAAGCAGTTTTCTGCAGATACAAATACTGCATATGTGCTGTCTTTCTCTGCAGCTCTGCCTCAGATACCGTCGCGTACCTGTTGACCCGTACCGGGTTGTCATACTGAGAGGCGTCCCTAATATTCTGCCACCGTAATGCATACGAGCGGGATGACCAAAATATTAGGGATGCTTTCAGGTCTATGCTGATCGTGCGGTGGTTTTAATGTTATTTTTGACCGATACGGCAGAATCTCATGAGAACTCTTATGTCACTCGGAAGAATTTACAGTGCTTTTTGTCGCAGCAGAGATATTATGACATTTTCCCTCGTCTGGTTTCAGTGCGATATGATAATAGCTGAATGAGCCGCGCGGGGGCCCTGCTTCTGACTTTTGTTACCTCTTGTTTTATCGGCGCCATCCGTCCGTCCATCCGACCCAGACGGTCTTCAAACGGCAGCGAGGGGCCTTGTTTACCACTCGGCTGTCCTGGGTGGGGAAGCGGAATCCCGCCGGAGCGGCAGAAACATCCATTTTTCCATGTTCCCGCCGGGCATCGGCCAGAACACTGAAAGACAAAATAGAGACGAGAGTTTTTAACTTTATTGGCAGTTTACATTTGAGTTTTGTAAGTTAATTTTGAACAGGTTGGCCCCTTTTTTATTTTTTGGCAGGTCTCCAGTGGTGAATATTAATTTCAGGGTCTGTGGGGGTCACAAATAGGGGATGGGTGCATGGGTGAGGGGGGTTAAATCTCCTCAGGTGGGCGCTGCGACGCTCAGTGGGAATATCTAATGCGTGTGTGTGCGTGTTTTGACGTCCCCCCGACCCCCACCCACCCACTCCGGTAACCAGAGGATGATTAAGATCATAAGGTCTCCACGCTCCCTCATCGTGTTCACGTCGACTTGGCTCCTCAAGCCCGGAGTCACATGTCTCTGGGCGAGACGTCGGCTGGCCTCCGACCAGCCTCGGCGGGTCATCTGGTCGGGATTACTCGCCGGCGCTCCGCTCGCTCTGCCGCGATCGGGGGGGCCTTTTCGCTTGGACGCTCCGTAGCTTTAAACCGTCAGTTCCCGCTGAACAAATAAGCCCGAGGCGCGACGTCCTTGCAGGCCATCACCGGCCTCCACAAGTGTCCCGACAAGTCCTTTTTATCACACCAACAATGGGGGTTTCTGTTTCAGGGTCACGGCGACGGGTGAGCTCACTTTCTCTGCGCTGGCTGCAGAATGCGTGCGCGTGGGCGTGCGTGTGTGTACGTGCAAACGTAAACTTGGTCATGCATGTGTGTGAGGTTTTTTTTTCTTACAGCTGTGTTTCAGAACCTCTGGAGGGGTCCCATTGTTAAAGGCTTCCTGCAGAATTCTACCAGGGAGAACAGAGGAAAGGGAGGATCACACGGATTCGGAGGCTCAATGGTGGAAGAACATTTTCGATTTTGCAAAAAAAAAAAAAAAAAAAAAAAAAAGGAGAATGTTTGCGTTGCCGCTCACAATGACGGCTCAGAACGCCCTCCACCACGCATTCCTGTTACATCTGCAGAAGAAGTCATGTTTTCATTGTTGTGTGTTACTTTGTTGGTCTGCAAGCGGGATGATGGGGAAACTACTGAAAAATTTGGGCCAAAATATCCCAAAAGTTTTATTTTTTATTTTTTTCCACTTTCTTAAACATTGCAAGAATTTATTCTTTTTTTTCAGGAAAACAACACAGATGTACACAAGAAAGATGGAGGTAGATGAAGCAATACGTAGGATATTGTTCAGATTCAGTGGAAAAAAAAAATATTCACAGGTAGACCACATGTGCCATACTATACCTACACCAATCAGCCATAACATTATGACCACTGCATGTTTCTCATAGAATATAATGCAACAGCCCTGCAATAAATTCTCCCTTCACGAGTAGTTTTATGTTGAATTTTTATTGAATCTGCTTGAGAGAGGTGTTGACATATTTGAATGATTGTTATTGGGACTGTAATTTGTGATGCTGTTGAACTGTACTGGGCAATACCGAGAGGCGTCCCTAATGTTTTGGCACCCTAATGCATATGAGTGGGATGACCAAAATATTAGGGACACCTTTATGGTGGGTATAACCCAGTACGGTTGCATTATGTCCTATGGTGAACATGCAGTGGTCATAATGTTATGGCTGATCGGCGTAGATATCACATCCTAAATAGCGGAGACGAAGAAGATTCATTCGGGCGCAGGCATGACTGCACATATTTCTAGTGCTATATGATGGTTTCTGAAGATTTGCAAGGAATAGAAGCATATATAGTATATATTTGAATATATATGCTTGTATTTTTTTGAATTAAAAAAAAACCTGAGCCAGTGACATGGAATCTTAATGAAACCGATCCCGGCTTTCGACCCCGCTGTCATCGATGTGTTTTAAACAAGATTCCTCCGACGAAACCTAATTTCCTCTTTGGGGTTATTCGTCAAACATATCTGGCCGATCTTGAGACAACGACTCCAATAGGCCGTCGTCGGGAAACTTCCTGCCTCCGTCGACCGAGCCGAGCGTGGCGCAGGCCTCCGAGCGCGGCGCAGGCCTCCGAGCACGCGCTCCGTGAGGCCAGATCGCTTCGGAGTTGTACGGCATTATCGGCCACAGATCAATTACCTCACCGTTATGTTTATTATTCATGTCACTGGGGGGGGGGG
>CAAKHG010014348.1:9544-22872 GCA_901007715.1 Dactylopterus volitans
TTATGTATCTGTCCTTTTAATACGCTATTAATGTAGTATTTGCCTCCTTATTTATGTATTTGTTGCACTGTTTGCGCATTCTCGCATATTGCAGATCTGAATAAAGTTGTTCAAAAAAAAAAAACCTGCGGGTCGGAATGCGTCACAGTTTGATGACCTCACTTCCGGCAAGGGGTACTTATTATTTTCTTCATATTTTGTGAGCCGACTGAACAGTTTTGCTTGATATTCTTTACCGGTTATTTTGCTCGCATTCGTACTTTACATACCTGAGACTAAAACAAAAGAGTGAGGTCTTTCCGCCCCTGGTAAGCTTTGATTATTCACACTCAACGCAACTAATAGTACATCCAGAGCTCAAATATAAGGTTCGGAGATTTTAGCCTCACAATTGTAAACATGGCGTGACGGATGTCCGCCGGCGTTAGTTTGTCCTGAAATGTGCTGCGGGCAAACCGCGGATTTGGCATGTTGACCTCTGAATTTGATGTAATAAACGTACCGCCGCTGCTTGCGCGTTTAATATTCGTCACGAGGGAATAACGTTAACCTGCCTAGTGCATCACTGTCATTTGGACGCATTTGCGTCTGTCATTTGCCTTTTTAGAACCAAAGTGACTTGTCAAAGCAGAAAAACGGCGAGTGTTAAAAACATTTGCTCCAAGTTGACATTGTTCCTGTTAGCTAAATTCCTGGGTTCACATGCTTAGTACCAGAAACCCGAGGTCATAACTTTAGTAATTATATCCGGAGCTTTACTTGCTTTGATACATTAAAATGCTGTAAAAATGTGCTGCCCTAGTGTTTTGAAGGTCACTGTCATGTAAAACAATAAAAGGCCTAGTAAAGTCTCATAACGGACCTGCATGAACTGTAGCACATCACCCCTGTCTTTCTTTTTGTATTTTTTCAAATACTTGTAGAGTGCTGTATCGACGAATATGGCCACTCATTGTGTTTTTTCTTACCTTTACATTTCTAAGGAAACCTACAAATAAGCTGTTTCAGTGTTGCCTGCCTGTGAGTGCGTTTGTGTCGAAGCAAACAGTTATTTGAGTAGAAATGAGCAGTCAGGTGTTTACATTTAGATTTACTGATCAATAAGCATGTTGGATCTGTTAATGACATGATATACATCAGTGAAATCTTATCCATTATGAAGTTCAACTATTACATGGCTTTCAAAATAGGTGGGAATTACATGGTCCTGGCGAAATGGTGTCGAGTCAGACATGCCCCCAGCATAAATAATATCGATGGGCATATACATGTTTACAATAACATGAAACTGGTTGTTTTATTAGCATATTTTAGCACAATACATGGTTTGGTTGATTTTAAACCAACAGGTTTATTGTTTGTGCTTTGTGGCGAGGCTCCAAATAAGCGGGGACTATATGTAGATGTAAATATCTCCATTATGCTAGAATTCCATGTGACGCCCCTCAGTGATCATTCATGTTTCCTGTATGTCACTGACAGGTAGTTAATCTTCATGCTTATCTTGGTTCTGATAGATTACTGAAGGACGCATAACGAGTAGCAGAATGTCTGCAGACCTGGACCTGTCTCCTCCAGAGGTCCCAGAACCCACATTCTTAGAGAGTGTACTGCGCTATGGGCTGTTTCTGGGTGCCATCTTTCAGCTCATCTGCATCCTGGCAATCATTTTCCCCACCTCCAAAGCGCATGAACAGGTATGATGAGACAACTAAGAGCTAAAGAGGTACACACGTTGAGCAAAATATCGCTGTACAAAGTGCTTACTAATATTTCCTTCCTCCTGCGTTCAATGATGATTCAACGAAGGCAGATCTGCCAACGGTTACTCTCACAATCTCTGTACTTACACTGTCTAGAGAATTTATTTATAGAAAAAAGCAATTAAATCCACTCTCTAATTAGTCTATTTTCAGACATGTTCAGCAGATGCACTGATTACTCTCCACAATTCTGTATGTCACCATTTTATCCGTTACAGCAGCTTGCTGTCATTCATGGCTGGAACAATGAGAAAGATTGCACTCAGAGAAATGGTGCTGACAGAGGCATAGAGCCAAAACCCATCTGAATTTCCTATGTTTGGTGTGTCTGTGATGACTTCTTAAACTGTGGGAAGTTCAACATCAGCCCATTTCTTGTTTCGACTGTCTTAAGTAGAAATAAAACGCCTCATTAAAATGTAGATTCTTGGTATGATGGATCACTAATCCAGTATGCCTGGTACTTTAAACTGTTTAATGACAAAATTAACTTCATACTGTGGCAAAACCTGTATATGTGTCAGTCATCTTAAAACACACATATCTATTTGTGGTTGACAGTATTTTTGTTCACACCACATTTCGGTGATTCAGGGCTTCCTTTGAAAGGCAGGGTGGCTCATGTTAACTGCATTTTGTCCACAGGAACAGACTGAATCCGCTAACGGCAAGACAACTGAACAGATGAAGAAACCTAAAGGACCAGCACCTCAGATTCGGCAGAAACCAAAGAAGGAAAGCAAAAAGAAGCGATAGATAGCCATACGAGTGTGAGTTTATTACATGACAGTGGGAATGGGTGTGCTAAGTGAATGAGTCAGTTGTTATTATTATTAGTTATTATCCACTACAAAGATATGAAACACTACCCGTGTTCAACAACAATAAAGAAAGGTGTTCATTAAAATCACCTAAACATTCTACCCAGTTTTACCAAGAAGACGTGTTTCCTTTGCTTGCTGTTTATGTAATCACATATTTTATACACATTTGTTTTGCCTTTTTTTAATGATTGTTTTGATGATAATTGAATTAAACTGGGCAAGTAAATGCATTATGTCATTTTTTAACTCAGCTTTTCTTATTTTATAAATACATACTGGCAAAATAAAAGCCTTTTTTCCCAGCAGGCAAGGTATAGTAGCTAGTCCTTAACTTTTAATAGTAGCTGCCATTCCCCAAAAATATAATTTCAAAGATTACAGAGTCAGGAATGAAAAAGTTGATGGTGGGAAGTCGAAGCTATTTGAAATTGTTTGTAGTGATAATTTCCTTGGACGAGCACTTGGATTCGGGGGACATCATAGCTATGTAGACTTGTTCATAAGGTTTGGGTCCATTGCTAATGATTAGAAGAGCAGTAAATGTTCACACTGCTTTCACAGTTATGCCTTTCATCACTTCAATGTTGAGAATCGCTTGAATTACGTTTTATATTGCTCCACAGTTGAATAGTTAATGTTAACAGCTGGTTATAGCAAATTTGAAGCTAGAGATGGGCAGCTCAATCTCAAAATATCTATACTACAGATACTTGGTTCTCCTTGTGAGGGTCTATTCTAAAATCCTTTGGATTGATGGTGGATTGATGTTTCAGTTTCTCTCCGCTATGTTGTAGCCACACTTTTGTATTTCGTCACTAAGTAGTGCTGTATCATAATGACTCATTCTGATTGTGATATTGTATTTCTGTTGAACTTAAATGACATTTTTTCAAGGAAATGCAGACATCTTGGAAGGTCAGGATAATGTTATGATACTTGTTTTAGTAATTTTTTTTTAAGTTGTATGCACTCACTTTAAAATAACAAAACATAATATTTATAAAATATCCACTTTATCTGCCTTTATTAGTTGGTATCTGATCAAAACAGAAATTTGTGGTATTGCCCACCCCTGCTGGATAATATTAAGTATATTTATATAGACAAAGGTTATCAAACAAAGAGACTAGAAAATCCTAGAAACAATAAACAAACCTGAGTTTACTGAAAGTGGATCTCTACTGTGAGGTATGCGAGGTGCCTCTAGGTGGGCCAGAAAATTTGGTTTCGATTTGATACCAAGTAACATAAGGCCATTATTACTGATGCCGATGCTGATAGTGATACTTTATTATCAATTCAACACAAGGCAGATTTAAAGGGAAGAAGAAAAAAAAAAACTTTTTTTATTATTATTTTAAAGTGAAAGGACATAAAAAGAAATTTTGAATAAAAAATCTATAGAGAACAAAGAATGTATTGAAACCTCTTTTTAAAGTGCAACTAATGACACAAAATCACAAACTGCCACGCATACTTCCTTCAGTTATAGCAAGTTATTTACTTTGAAGTCAGTTACAATATTTTCCGGTTGTCCAACACTTAAGTTAATGAGAAATTACTTGAAAACCACTGATATTCCTCTCAGCAGCAGCTCTATTTTGTGTTAATTATAATTTTTCCAAACTCATACAGTGAACAATTAGTATTTTTAACGTTTTTCTTTTCTGTTACTTTCAAATGTTATTTGCGTCTTGTGAACAGATAATTATAATTTTTCCAAACTCATACAGTGAACAATTAGTATTTTTAACGTTTTTTTTCTGTTAATTTCAAATGTTGTTTGCGTCTTGTGAGCAGATGCAACCTGAACGCGCCATCGGGATCTTCACTGAAACACGAAAAGATAATCTATGGAACTGCATGAACTTTCATGTATCGGTCCAATTTCTGCCAGAATCGATCCTCAGACAGATTATGACGTGTCGATATTTTGAGATTGATCCGCCCACCTCCATCCCTGCGAATCAATTTTCCCGGGTAAGCCGACCGTGGAAGTGTTCCCACTGCCGTTTTGCGCGTTTACACCACGTTTACTAAAACCGCGCCCTGCCGTGGCCGGTGTATATGACAGTAACGCTAACTCGGTCGCGTCCGCCACCGGCGTCAATCTTACGTCGGGCCGAACACCACGTGAATGTCGACGCTGCGTAAACAGCGTAACATCCAAGCTCGTCGTGTGTTTGCGCTCTCGTGCTTCGCCAGTGATGCACTAGTATCTCGTGCCTGTTTTTTTTTTTTTTCCCCCCCAACGAGGCATGTCTCCTCCACACTACATCGCAGCTGCCTCGTCGCATGAACGCACCACCACCACCACCACCACGTCGTCGTCGTCGTCGTCGCCTCTTCCAGCTGAAGCGGCTCCCTCACCGTGCGTGCGGCGTTCGTAACAGCCGTGCCCTCCGCTCCCGAAGGCACATACCCCCCCCAACCCCCCTACCCACGTCATGACCTCCTCTCTCTGCGATTCTGCCCAAATTCGCTAAATGGGATTCAGGGCTGGCCCGACGTTTCCACAGCAACTGGCCATCCGCTTAATGAGGACAGTTCTACGGATTTAGCACGTCTCCTCGCTGCGCCTGGTTTTGGGGGGCTTGAATCTCAAAACACGCGTGAACGGTGAGTAAATGAAAGTTTGGGAAGGGGAAGGGGGGAAAAAAACGGGGAGAATATTAGAATTGTCTCAGCTTTCGGCTCGGCACTGCGTATTTCCCCCACACCGTGTATGTGACACCCTCCCCTCTGTGGTTGAATTTCATTGTTGCCCAGGCCACTCAGTCCGTGTCGCTCGCACATTTGGCCGGTTCCGCTCAGCCTGGCCGCACGCTGTTTACAACATAAGCCGCTATCGCCCCGCGGTGAATGCGCGTTTGCGTGTGCGAATGCGGGAGGGGGGCCGGGTGGGGTGGGCGGGGGGGGGGGGCAGAAAAAAAGGCGCAGTAAATCCACGACGCGCAGAAAAGAAAGGCAACTAGCCATCGCGATTCAAAATGGAGCTGTAACAGCACCTGTTTTGATTCATCTGGTCGCGGCAGCGTCGGAGCCTCAGCGGCAGCGTCGCCTTTTGTCCCTCTTCCCATTCACAAATCCCTGCTCTCTCTCTCACACACACACACACACACCTATCGTCATAAACATAGGTGGGCTTTTTTAATATTTGTTTCTTTGCCTCTGTGGGAAAGACATTTTCATTTTGACAGCTGCTGCTGCTCCAAGCACCCCACCCCTGCTTCTGTGAAAGCAGCTTTACTGACAACAACTAGTGTGTGTGTGTGTTGTTGTTTGTTTTTTAATCCCACCAAATAGAATTTTAATTATGTGGCAAATCCATTTACTGTTAGTTTGGGGGGCTTTGGACGAGTTCCAGCTCATTCCCAGGAGGCAGGGGATTCAGGTTTGCTATGAATGAGAGAAATGGGTGAAGTGGGGGGAGAGATGCAGTGATACCCTCCAGCCTTTGCTATTACATACACCCAGCTATGAAAAATAAGATCAATAGACAAGTTTCAAGTATTAAAGTCCATCTTATAATGATTCTTTTAAATAATCTTTAACTAGCTGACCAGCCTTAAAAGAGGGCATATGACTTATAAACAAACAAACAAACACCCAAACATGATGTTCCTTTTCTCATTGCAATAATAATAATAATAAAAAAGCTTTTTCCTTTAATTGTATAAGATGTTTGTGTTTCTGTCAGGATACATTAAGATTATGCAAATAGCCTATTCCCCAATTTTCGTTTAAATACAAGCATTATGGAAATCTTCCAACATTGCGTTGTCATCATTAATTAAATTAAATACTTATTTTCTATGACCGTGACACCTCCCTTTGACCTCCTCTGTAGAATTAATCAGACGTTAGGAACCGTTTCTCACGAGCCAGATGACAACAGTTGCAGATGGACAGAAAAAGGAAGTTGGATTTATCAGCTGAATGCCAACATCCTCCTCTTTTCTCTTGCTTTTTTTTTTTTTTTTTCTTGCCAGTCCTCTCGTGTGTTTGTCACTGAGGAAGACGGAACCGCTAGATCTGACTGTCTAAAGTGTGTAGGCGGGTCACAGAACAACTGCATCAAAAGAAAAAAGGGGAACTTGACTCTGGAATTCTCAGTGCTAAAATGACTTGATAAGTAATCTCACTTTGTTTTTTTTCCCCCTGTGGCCCATTTGAAACGAATCGCCCATTCTCCCTCTCTGACCCGGGCTATATATAGATGTGTATTCTGTGTATTATGCATGTATGTGAACTGTACTGTGTTATGTGTTTTCACCCAACATATCACAAGATAAGATAGTGGATGCTAATGTGGACATTTCCTACAGTGCTCCCCGTTCCCTCCCTGGGGCAAACTGTAATTTTCTCATTGGACTGAAACATTGCTGGAGCCCTTTTTGCTCTCTGCAGCACATTGGCAACTGTTACTGTCTGTTATGACTCAGTGAGGTTTGTCTTGGACAAATGTTCATATCGCCTGACCACAAATGCACAGCTCAGCTTCAGGTGCAGGATTACGATACAGTTGCTATTCAGGAAAGGAAAACTGCAGAAAAGGGTCCAAAAAGTCCTCCTCCCCTGCCCTCGAAAAAAGTCCAGCTTCACACCTTTTAGAATACTTGCAGCTTTTCCTCATCTTGTGTAATAATCACTCAATTCTCTGGGATTTGGGTGCTTAAGTATGCCATCTTGGTGTCTGACAGCATTTGATCGTTGCAGTTTAGTGATGACAATGAACAGTGAATTGATTAATCACAAAAATAATTGGCATATCAGTTAATAATGAAGATGTTAATTATTTCGCCATGTGACGGTGTGCTCTTTCAAACGGTTTAATGCAACAAACGGCTGCTTTTGCTGTGGAGAATTTGAGCATTAAGGCTTCAGTTTTCATTATTTCATGTATCTGGATGAAACCAGGAATGGTTTTCTGTGCAAGACAATAATGTGCAGATAATTTAGCAGATAACTGGGCTCTGTGACATTGACGACTCAGAGTTTGTATTCAAGAGTTAGATGTTAAAGTCGTGTACTATACCAGTTAGATTGGCTCGTATGCATAAGTGGCACATAATATAACGAAAAGGCTTGGCAGCATGAAGTCAACCATGATGTGTTGCAGTGTCAGTTGCCACCACATGTTAGGACTCGCTGTCTTTACTTAACTGCATTCTGTTCAGCAAATTGGGTTCACTTTCCCTCTCTCCTCTTTGCTCCTTCTAACCTCCCATATCGAGGATTCTGTTCATATCAAGTGGATTTAGTAGATTTTGTAAGACTCAACACTGAAAATGGAAAAGACACAGGATTGAGATAAATGTACTGTGGCTATTGAGGTGCCCTTGAACTCCATTATGGGTCTCAGGTAAATTCGACTCCAAAAGCAGCCTCTGGACTAATCCCCAAATTTGCCACAGTTCATATCCGATCCTTTAAAATCTCATTTCCTGCAACACCATGCCAAGCACAGCTTTATTGGCACAGTCTGCATGTGTGTTACAGCACCTGTAATACCAAAGATGTAGCTCACACTGTTTTGCATTCGGGGGGGCAGCTTTGCAGTAATTACAAACACTTTTATTATACATTAGACACACACCAAAAGAAGGAGTAAAATGTGTTGATTTTGATTAGAGAATGAACGTACACCGACCAAGCATTACATTATGACCGCTGCATGTTTACCATAGAACGGGATGCAACAGCCCTGCATTAATTTCTCCTTTCAGGATGAGTTTTATGTTGAATTCTTATTCAATCTGTTTGAGAAAGGTTTTTGGCATATTTTAATGATTGTTATTGAGACTATAATGTGTGATACCGTTTATCTGTACTGGGTTACATGGAGAGGTGTTCCTAATATTTTTGTCATCTAACTCATATGCATTAGGGTGCCAAAAGGTTAGGAACACCTCTCAACATAACCATAGACTGTATAACCCAGACTGTATAACACAGTATAACAAAGCACAGTCCCAATAACAATTACTGATATATGTCAACACCTCTGTTAAACAGACTGAATAAAAATTCAACATGAAACTAGTCCTGACGAAAGAATTTAATGAATGGAATGGACTCTTGGATCATATTCAATGGTAAACACGCAGCGGTCATAATGTTATGTTTGATCGGTGTATGTTGATCATATAATGATGAATGCCGCAGAAGTTCCAGTCTGATTGGGGTTTTGCTGTCCATCATGGGAGCCTCCTGTTCCGCATCTCCTTCCTCCCAATCTTCCCCGTCATCTCATTCCTCAGTTCCTTCCTCCTATCCCTCCCTCCCACTGCTCAGGTGCCTGTTCGCGTTGCAGTTGCTGGCAGTCATGTGACACAGTCTGGTTCTCCCACCGTCTTCTGCGTTTTTGTTGAATGGAATAGAGAATCTATCCGTCTACCATTTGTTTTCTATCTCTGTAATTCTTGCATCTGTTAGGATTTTTTTTTGTTTCCAGTGTACTATTTTTCTCCTCCACTGCATCATCGTCACTCCTCCTTTCTCCTCCCACTATTTTATATCACAATGATGGATAGAGTCACATGTCAGCACTTCCTGATATTAGGACACTCTGACACCACACTTAGGGAAAGGCGTGGGACTCCACTACAGTGTTACATCTGCTGTTTACATATACTGGTTCTGATGGCTGGTCCGGCATGTATGGCACCTTTCCGTGTGTGTGTGTGTGTGTGTGTGTGTGTGTGTGTGTGTGTGTGTGTGTGTGTGTGTGTGTGTGTGTGTGTGGTGTGGTGTACGCGCGCGGATGCGTTCGTGTGCGTGTGTGTGTGTGCACGTTGTGCTTAACCCTGATAAGAAGTTATTTTTCTAAATCGACTTAACTCTCCTGCAGCCAGAAGATTCATGGTCACTCTGCTGAAATGAGAAATATAATGTGTGTATACAGGAAGCGCATAGCAAGAGATTCAGATTGCTTCTTCTCTACTGAATTAATCTAATCCAGGGGACATTGTGTAAACAGTAAAACAGGTCATTGAATTCAGATGTGTGTGTGTGTGTGTGTGTGTGCACACAGCATTGATATGATAAACTGATCAGTGAAGAACTTTATTACAGGAAAACACTAAACATAGTCTACCTTAAAAATTGTGATTTTGTAGTCTACAGATAATGGTCAAAACCAATGTGTAAAATTTTTTGAAATATTGACATTTAATAATAGTCATAATAATACCTAATATTTGTATCACATTTTTCAAAAAAAAGTTATAAAGTGCAAACAAGAATAACTGAGAGACAGAGATGAGAAAGAACCAAATAGATTAGACATAGGGGGATAGATTAAGTTAAACCATGTTTAAAATGTCTGTTTAAAAGAGATTTAATAGAGAACAGAGATGTGGCTTGTCTGATTGCCTCCGTTTGGTCAATTCAGGGTTTTGGGGGCCCTGATAGGAAAGGCTAGGTTACCCTGGTTTCCAGTCTAGATCTTGGAATCTCTAAAAGGGGGCCATCCGAGGCTCTCAGACCACATGAGGATGTCCATGTGGGGTTATGCATTTTTTGATGCACTCATGGGCCACTCCTAGCTGGGCGTTTTTTGAATTAATGGGAATCTGGACAGGCTATGTTTGCTTAGTCGAGCGTAGACTGAGTTGCAGTAATCTAGACTGGACTGAGCGACCAATTCTAAAATGAATTTCTCTAAATTGTGTTGGTGATCGACATATTATATCATATAATCAATTCAGTGTTTCTTACATCAAGTGTCATTATTTTTTTGTGTAGTTTTAACAGTCATGGTTGCAGACTCAAAGTTCAGAGTAAACAAACTAGAAAATTCATTCAACATTTCATTTTCTGTGTAACTTAGTTTACTATAAATATCATGACATGAGAGCCCTACTTTCAAAGATGTCATTCATGTAACTGACTGCTGAAGTTGAGCTAAAGATAATATTTACTTTAAATCTGGGAAAAAAATACAGATCAGTGGCTGTAGACGTCCTAAGAGCTGAGGTTGAAGGCAATTGGACTCTTAATTTGGTTATTCAAGATGGGTTTTCTTTCCTCCAAATGGCTTCTTCAGATCTAAATTAGCTTGTTAACGTCTTGCAGGATCTTTGATAACTAGAGAGTTGATGAGGTTACGTGAGAGTCATTGAACCGCTAAGCTGTTAGGGGCACATGAGTCAAGGTGAGGAATGAGAATGGGTGTTGAAGACCCAACAATCTCAAAAGAGGCTAAATATCTTGGACTCTCCACCAGCCGGTTAGAATTTAAGAAGCCTTTCAGACGATAAATGAAACACCTTCAGCAACCAAAGAAGAAGCTCCAGTTGCGCCAATCACCAAGATCTGGATGACTAAGACTCTGGACAGAGTGACCAAGGTTTATTTTGACATCCACATGCGATTGTCAGTGTTGCATTGAAACAGACTTGAAGGTTGCCTTTTAAGGATCATTTTCCCAATTACTCATTTAGTTGTTTGGGCTGTAAAATGTCAAAAGAAATGTATCAGTGCTTCCTAAAGCACAAGATGATGTCAACAGCCTTGTTTTGTCCACATCTCAAAGATATTCAATTTACTGTTGTGGAGGAGTGGAGAGGGACCAACCCCATCAGTCAGATGTGCTCATGGTTTCACATTTTCTGATCATATGTGAGCTTGTTGAAGTTTAAGGGGGACATCGTCGGGCTCAGTTGAAATCCAGTCTGGCCTGCCCAATCCTCACACAATTCACACAGCCCTGTCCATCTTTTTCCTGCAGGCCTCTGTGTGACTCAGTGTTGCACCATAGGATGTGTTTACCCCCTAGTGTGCCAGATTACAGCTTAGCAGGGGTTGAATCAAAGCTTGCATGACTGTACATGTATACTTGAAACGACTCACACGTGCACATTCTCACACACGCACGCACGCGCGCACACAAACACATGCACCTAGCTGCTTACATGCCCACACATCCCCACACTGGGATCCTTCCATGTCTTTGAGAAGTCCCATACCTGTGTAATTATGTTATTCTCGCATGTTACACTTAAAACTCCCACTAAGCCTCAGCTGTCCGTACACAACAACCACCTCCACATTCTTTATACAGCTACTGCCAGTTCCTTCCTCCCTGTCTGTTTATAACCGCCACGCTGTCTATCAGACTCACACAAGTGTGTTGGAAATACAGGGGGATGCACACGCTTGAGTTGGAAAAAGGATGTAAGATGCAATTGAGGTTGTGTATAAATCTGTGATAGAGTCTTGTTTCCCAGCGACCAAGAAACAGCTGCTCACACATACACACACCTACACACATGGTGCTTACACTGTCTGGAAATGAGAGTGCCTCTATTCACAAAGGAACTAGGCTGTTTCATGTGCAGATGTGTGTGTCTGTTTCAGCCGGCCTGAAATAGCCGGCCTCGCAGTGAGTCACTCAAACGTTGCCCCAAAGGGAGGACTGGACTTGGTGTGTGAACGCGGCACTCTAACTTTCTGCGGGTGCACTGAGCATGTTTGTCTTTGTCTGCTCTCAAAATGATGACCTGCTCTTGAATTGTTGCACGGCATAATTGGCACGAACGTCAACAGGAGTGAAAGTGCCTACACAATTAGAGTTATCTACCTGTAGAAGATGTAACCGTCTGTGTCCTTGCCAGCTCACCGATATCACCGCTCAGCTTCATTACAGGCCACTGCTTCCTTTTGTTTGTTTGATGCATATTGATTCAGAACAGATTCAATCAACAGATAGGGATGACCTTGAGGTGTGTGTGTGAGTGTGTGTGTTGTGTACTGTTTCAGGGTGTCCTGCTCTCAGAGCATTTGTTTGATAAATGATCCTAACTGAACCTGGAGCAGCTCCAAAGCTAATGGTTGGTTGGTCTGTGATGTGAGGCTCATACAGCACACACTGCACACACTCACCGAAAGAACATTCGTAAATAAGATGCACAGGGTAGTTTAACTGTTACTACCTTAAAATGCCTGGAATTAAAAGTGCAGGATTCATCAGTAATAGTTTTTTGAATTGGAATGGATGATATTTTGATAAAGAACGCTTAATTTTTAATCATTATTAGTGTGTGACAATAGAGAAGAGATGGCAAGGTTGTATCCTTGCTCATCCTTAAATCTTTTCCCCAGGTCTGCACATGGGGGCGGGTAAGAGCAAGCCCAAGGAGCCAGGCCAGCGCTCCATGAGCCTGGACGGCACCATTGGCACAGGCTCAGACAGCGGGCCCTTCCATCACCTGAGTCCCGCCCAGCAGACCCAAACCCCCAACAGGAGCCCTGCCGTTGGGACTGGCAGGCGGGGACACCAGGGGCAGCATCAGCATGCCCCTACAAACACTCCTGAACTGGCTCTCTTTGGAGGGGTCGACCACACAGGCACCATCACCTCGCCACAGAGAGGACCTCTTTCAGGTATGCAGTGCTTTTCAAGTTTTTTAGATGTGGAAATGCAGCACAATATTACTGATGACCACGAACAGTTTAGTTGAATGCCAAATGACAATAACCATTTTCTTCTTCTTTTTTATGTTTCAAATCATATCTCATTTTGTTCACCAGTGTTCTATTTGGAATAATCCATACAAAAACTACGGTGCACAATAATTACTTTTTTGGTCAGACAGAGTGGCTCCTTTGAGACACTGCTGGTTGCCTGGCAATCTCACTGTGATAACAAGAAGCCAAAAAAATTGCCCAAATGTAGGCCTGAAAAATCTCAAATTGTTGTTTTTACACTTTGTACAATCGAACATACAGTATAATT
>CAAKHG010014351.1:5436-15956 GCA_901007715.1 Dactylopterus volitans
CAACGTTAAAACACCACTTTAATCTGAATGGTTTAGCAGTAGTCCAGGAGGTTAATATCTGTCAATAGTGTATAGTAGGGGTGTCAACATTTACAAAAATTTCTACATGTGTACACAGGGCTGTAAAATAGCGTGTACACGGGGCTGTAAAATAGCGTGTACACGTTGTTTATGAATGTTGACTGCAGAGCCTTGTCTTGGCAGAGCTTTGACACCCGCGAGCTAACTGTCGCTTTGCAGGGAACTTCGTAGCCTGGCTCTAGATGTTTCATTAGCTTTAAAAACACGTCGTCTTCAACAACTGACGCGGGCTGCATGTCGTGGGCCCCCATTTCATCTACTAAGTTGTTGATAGCTTCACTCGGCGCCTTGTGGCATTTGTTTGCTGCGTAGTTTTTTTTTTTTTTTTATGCTAGGCTGTGAAGCGCTAGCAGCGTTGTCAGCAGCAGTCTCTGCCTGCAGCTTGTCCGGGCGCAGGTGCTTCATTCTGCACTCCTGAAATGAGCCAGCTTGGTCTGACAAAGTGTTCACTGAACTGTAGCTCCATTTATTGCAAAAAAAAATAAAAAAATAAAAAAATAACCTGCCCCACATTGCTCCGCTTCTTACTGACCACCTTCGCCTCCACTGTCAAGTTAAAGTCACGTGATACGCGATACGTTGTTTGTGCAGCGTAACGAGCCCCGTGTATCTATCACGTATGAGGATAACTGCACCCCTGAGAACATTTATTGTCAAGTTAATATTATCATCTTTAGCTTTCGGGCAGCATTTACACCCCTTAATACTTTATTGTTGGTGAGAAATGAACGAGGAGGAGGAGAAAAGAAGGACGTGTCGTGTGCACGGTTATTGATTTTTTTTCTCAACGGTTGTGATTTGCTTTTCGTGTACACGTGTAGATATTTACACTCCTAGTGTATAGTAATACCATTATGGCAGACATGTCTTCCAAAAATCACGTTCCCATACAGCATTCCAAGCAGCATTCTGACTTTGTAATTCCATAGAAAAGCTGGTTGGTGTGGTGTTTGGACTGGTAGTTGGGGTGGTGGTTGGGGTGTTGATTGAGGTAGTGTTTGGGATGGTGGTTGAGGTGGCGTTTTGGCGTGGTGGTTGTGGTGTTTGAAGTAATGGCTGGGTTGCTTAGGTGGGGTGCAGCTAGCGGTCGTGCTCGGTAGTGGTTGGGTGATGTTTGGGTAGTGGTTTAGATGGTTGAGTTGCAGGTTGAGGGGGTGGTTGCGATGGTGGTTGGCTGCGGTGGTGGTTAGGGTAGTTGTTTGGGGTGGTAGCTAAGGTGGTTGGGTGGGATGTTGGTTGCGGGTTGAGTTTGGGACGGTGGTTAAGATGGTGGGGTCAATCAAGCACCAAACAAAAGAGCGTCTTTCACAAACTGATAGTCATAATTGTCACATAAATCTTAGCCAGGTTGTTATTTTTGTAACCATCACAACAAGGTTCATGATCATAATAAAGTTGCACATTTTTACCCAAACACTTTTTTTTCCTCCTTTTTTCCTAAACCTAACCCAGTCTATCTCGTGTTATTGTTGTTACCATGAGAACACGATTAAAGCCCAATTATTTTATTGAGTGTGAGGACATTTTGGCTTCATCACAATTCGCGTCTCGTCAACATAATATTGTCAGAAGCTAAGACATCCCAAATTAACATAATCCATGCATTCCACTGGGCATTCAGTTTAGTTGTTTCAGAACCTACTTTTTTAGCTGACAGCTGTGCTAAAAAACTTTTTTTTTTTTTTTTTTAATCACGTAGCATTAATCATTTAATGCATGATAGCATTTATAGAATTAACTGCTGGAGAAAAAAAAAAAAAAAACAGCAAAAGTTTACACTTCAGACCTTAAGACCAATAGATCTTCCATCTTCCCCTCTCTTATTCCCTGCACATCCACAGCCAGTGCTGCATCGCCTCCTAATGAATGGCATTCATCTGGCACCCTGAGTAATGTCATTTTACAATGCATCATAGCAGCTAATAAACTCAGGAATGATTTGTGCTTATACAAAAACACATCAGGCGGAAACCATCACATCAGTCATAAATTGATGCTGATCTGATCGTGGGGACAGAGCGGCCAAATGCCAGGAGGGCTTTAGTTATTTATTTATATATATATATATATGTGTGTATTTTTTTTTTTTCTTATCAGAGGCTCCTCAGTGGTGCAATGGATCTTGGTGCAGAGCCTTTTGTTCTCTGAAGTAATAAAGCAGCGTATTGATTTATTGGTGGGCGACAGTTACCTCTTGCCTCCGCCGCCGCCTCCTCCCGCTCTCCGGTTCGTTCCGCTGTCGCGTCCCCTGGGAGGAAAAGTTTGGACTGTATGGAGGGTGAGGACTGTGCAGCAGTGCAACACGCATCCATACCGACAGCGGTATTAAAGCTCCCTGCAAAAAAAATACACTGTAAGAGGTATCGATTCGCCCAAGTGAGTCAGGACGGTTATCGTTCTGCGCTAATGTGTTTGCTGGAATCTTTCAAATGACGGCGCGGGGCCGTGATAATCCCCCACTCAGGGACAAATGATCTCCTTGAGGTGTCATAAATGGGTGCGAGCATCCGCAATTGTGAAAATGTGAGCAGCAGATACTAATATTGGAAAGTGCGGTAACAGATGCGAGAGCACAGGCTCCACCTGGCTTCATGTGGCGCCAGCAGGACACGGCGCGGCGTGATTGCGGTTCATGCCTCAATTTGAACAGCTCGATTTAAAAAATAAATGAATAAAAGAAACACTCGGATTACGTGTCAGTTTTAACGAAATTGTTCATCATCGGTCCTTTTATAACTTTATTGAGCAAATCCCTGATTGGATGGGCCGGTGTTTGATACTTAGGAAGCTGCAGCTGGGGATTCTTTGGAGGAGAAGGCAAATGTCTAAGATCGCAATCATCCTTACTTCTGAGTATAATTAAGTTTATGCAACTAAAGCATTCTTATTTTGGTTGTAAGTGTGGGTCATGCTGTCGGACCTGGTTTGTTGTCCACCTCATTGAAATCTGAAGTGTTTGAAATCTGCGCAGACAAAGTCGTTGACAATATTTTTTTTCCCTTCATTATGCTAATGAAAACGTGTTCCACATTTCATTTCCGTTTGCTTTTGCAAATTGGTAGCATATATGTGCAATTTCTGGGATTCGTCACAGCTCTTGTGTAAAGCTGCGTATAGCTGCACGGATCCCAATCAGACTTCCAGATTGTCTGAGTTTGCTACAATTACGTTTGCTAACTACTTTTAATAAGGGAGTGCGTTTTTGCGTAACCTTATTTTTTTCGTAATTTTCTCTATTTGAGTTTGTTGTGTGAAACCTTCTATTAAACTCTAAATACGAGTTGATAATTTACTATTTTGGTAATGTTTGTGTCAGTGACATACTGCTGTCTTAATGAGGTACTTTAAATTTCCTTTCTACTTACTATAGTTTCTGTTGATTTTAGATATTTGATTTGTTTAGATATTGTTGGCATTGGGTCCATTTCTATTTTTTTTTGTTAGATTTTGTACCATTTTTGTTCCATTTTGGTACTTATTTCCTTATATCTTTGTATTTTTACTTGCATGGAGCATTGAACTGTTACCATAAAATTTCATCTGGGATTTACAAAGTGTTTCTGATTGTGATAATTCTCCGAAATGTCGATTTTAAGCGGCCAAGGATCCTCATCACTACATTTCTTTCCCTGCGTGTGATTTCCCTTTAGAATCAATTAACGCAAAACAAGAGAGAGAAGGGAAAAAAGAAAAAAAAAACCTCTTCTATGTATGATGGAATCAGGCATGTGAATTGCGGATACGATGAGCTTGGCTCGCCTGTGACGCCTGAGCGTGACAGACCTCCAAAGGTCAGAGCTCCTCTGATCACTCGGCACCCACTCGCGCTGCCGGAGGAGGAACCACCGGCAAACGCGGCTCTTTATGAGCTCACAAGCGTAAGGAATCATGGCCAGCTGCCTCTGCGGAGCCTGGTAATTACGCCATGAGCGGAATGTTGTTAAACACCATAATTATGGGTATGCTATCTCCGGACCTTTTTGTTTATATATTTATTTATTTTTTATTTTGCCGGAGGAGGAACATGCACTGACTGATGATTCACTCGCCTGCTTCTGTCTTTGAAGAACACCATATGTCTTAAAAAAATATTCAGGCTGTGGAATTATTGTTATTTTTAAAGTTGACCAGTGAAACATTTATTTATTTTTTTTTACGGTTGCAGTTTGATGATTTGTGATTCCTGCACTTCAGGTGCAGGGTCGTAAAAGAATCTGACTACCGTCCAGGAGAATTTTAGTATTTTTCTAACCTACCAGGATAGATTTAGGTCAAAATGATTGATGCGGACAGAAATCATTTTAGTTTGTTCAGTATTGAGCAGGAACGGAACAATGCAATCACTTGGGGGCAATTTTCCACTGTCGAGAAAGACAGTGGCCGCGTGTGACGCTATTAGCTGATCATGTGTTGGCCCGCATTCATGCGAAAACAAAACATGGTGGCAAATGAATCTGGTAAATATCAAAGCCGTGACTGCCCCTCTGATAACACTCGCGAGTCATGAAGGAGGAGGTTGCAGAAGTGAAAAGGTGAGCAAAAACATGGTGATTATTGATAACAACTTAAGCATGTCAGACACACACACGCACACACACACACACAAAAAAAAAAGCAGTCTCAGAAAACTGCCCTGTTGTGTCTGTTCACGCTCAACACTCAGATTGAAGTGCTTGTTGTTCCTATCAGACCCCTTTTTGAACTAAACCTTTCTGGAAAAGGTGCGCCGCAGGTTCTAAAAATATTGAAGCTCCCCTTTACGGTCCGCCAGCCACCATTTCTGGACAATTAGAGTCCTCGAACACGCGGGGTTCTGCCTTTTAATGCCGCGGCGAAGCGCTCGTTTCCTGCTTGTAATTGACGCGGCTAAAAATCCCGGGGAAAGACATTCTGACATTTGCTAATAAATTCCAGCACTCGCCCAATCTCATCAAACAGCGCTCGCCCGCGCGCCGCGTCGCTCTTTTTTTTTGACACGGAGCTGCGGGTTTGACGCGAGGCCGACAAATTGAGGTGATGACTGTTAACCTTCATAGGTGCTTGACGTCCCTTTGGTGTGTGCCGTGTTGCCGAGAGTACATGCGTGTTAGCAGATTGGAGGTGGCGTCTTTTAGCCGGCATTAATAATGCAGCCGGGATCTTTGACCCGCAGATCAGAGGCGAGCCGTGGCTGGTCGTGGCCATCTCGCTGACATCAATAAATCATAATGCGTCTCGAGGCGTTGCTGTAATTGTAATCAGTCTCGAGCTCGCTCATGACATGAATAACCCGGTGTCACAGTGGCAGGATGAACCCTGGGTAATGTTCAGCATCGTTTCTGATTTTTGCACAACATTTCTTTTTCTTTTTATATGTAGCACGGGATGATAAAGTCAGTTTGACATATTTCTTTACTTGCAGGGCTCATCCCGGTAATTGGTTAAAGTTACTGCAGGAGATGGTCCAGTTTAAATGATGCACAAGTCCAGCAGACTGCTGAGAAGCACCGCGAACTGGCTCCTGCTGTTAAAATAAAAGGTAAGACAGTGCAAGTTATTACAGGGAAGAATTTAACTAATGATATCATCACGAAGCCTCCCCCTGTGATTAATGTGATTAAGACTTTTATTTTCCCCTCCTTCTGAGGTTTTCTAAACTGTTTAAATATGCACAATATAATCAAATATGCATTCATTTGCATTCATTTTCCAAACAGAAATCTGAACTTTGTCAAAAATCCAGGCTTAAAATGTGTGTTTTATTTTGTTGATATATTGCAGTCAAAGATAGTTTTCAATATCTTTTTTTTTTCTCATTCTATTATCTGAAATACTATCAGCAGCTGCAGAAAAATCAATTTTCACCACGTTTTTTTTGGTGATAAAATGTAATGTGAGTCCTGTCAATGAATGATATATAAAGACACCTCCTCGGGTGTCTTTAAAGGGTCCTGGAGTGAAGATTCTTGACCCAGTTCATGAGAAGGGAAAAAAAATATTTTAAGATAACGGCCTTTGTAGACACTGCAGATGAATGAAGACACCACTTTTTTTTTTTTTTTTTTTTTTTTTAACAGGCCTTCTGAAATACATTACCTGATCAATTATGTGTTCACGTGCAAAATGCCAAGAACAGATGTGAACTAAAAGCAACATTTTGGTGTCCGCATGACGGACGCGCTCAGTCTATTGAAACAAAAGTGCCGCTGAGCGCCGCCGCTGACGTCGCCTCGTCCGAACCGGCCGTGCGGCGCGTCAGCACAGTTCACACACTCACACTCCCGCACGTCTACAAACGGAAGTGATAAAAGACGAGGCTGCAGTCAGAGTTATGTACGTAATGCAGAGGTGAGACGCTGTTCGGCTGCGGCGCCTGCTTTGCAATGCATTTCTTGAATTGTACAGAATTCCACAAAACAGGGCTGAAACACATTCAAAAAGACGGGATGTAATAAAAACAGTGTATCTCCTTCTTTCCGATAGTTCCCTCAATAAGAATTTCCTTTTAATACTCACATCCCAAAACCTGGCAAGAGTCCTGCATGTTTGAAACCGACCTTCGCCCTCTACTGGCCTCCGCGCTGCATTTTATAGTGCTCCGACGTGTCGGTTTTTTTCAGAAAATGACCTTGTAAGAAAGCTGCGAATATTTTCACCAGTCAAACTTCGTGATTTAAGTTTTATACCGTCTTGCATCAGTGATAACATTGACTGTCTTTCCTTGAAAGAGAGAAACAATAGCTGAATCGGAATCACAATTAGCTTTTTTTTAGCTTTTTTTTTGCCAAGTTTGTGCACACAAACAAGGAATTTGGCCCCGGTTTTAATGTCAAACATCTGGACCTGAGGACTTCAGTCGTACCTGCGGTGATGCCTTCAGAGCCATTACGGAAAGTCTGTGTGTGCAAGAGGCTGCTGAATCCAAATGTTCGGAGTTGTTGCCGCACAAATATTTGGACCACGACTAAATAAATTGGGTGTTAAAGACATTGGGAAACACTTCTTCAAGAGTTGCTTTTCAAGAGTGTGTGTGTGTGTGTGTGTGTGTGTGTGTGTGTGTGTGCGCGTAACCGGAGAACAAGTGCTTCTCTCAACTCTTTCGGTTTTGGGTTGTTTGTGCGACAAATTTACCTGAATTAATTCCTTCAAAGTGAAGTGAGGAGAACATGATGGACATGCAGGAAGGTAATTGCAGAGAAAAATCGCTTAGATCCAATCCATTAACCCCAGCATTCATTTGTGGCAACATTTTCTCTTTCAAAATGAGATGGAGGAAGATAAAAGTATGAAAATTATCCCCAACACGTGGATCCTGTTATAACATGATGTTTTAATATCAATTTATCTACAAAATATTGACTGACACCACTGTATTCTGGTCTTCATGGAAAGTGCACTGTCACTGAAGCAAAAAGAACATATAAAAATTACAAACAAAGCGACTGCACCATTATTTATTATTTTGTTGTTTTTTGTTTTTTTTTTACCATAAATGTCCATTTATCTGGTGTTGGTACTTACAGTATAAATGAGCAGTCTTATTGAAACAGGATGGTTGGACTTCATGTGGTGGTATCTGAACTTCTACTGTATGATTCTTTAGTGTTCTTGAGAAACAGTTGTGCATTTTCTGGCTCTTCCGCCTCGTTCCCGGTGGTGCAGCGGTGAGGCCACAACGCAGAGACAAAACCGTACATTCTTCTGCTGCTGCTCCTCCCCCGATTAATCCACACTGGCAGGATGTGACGCACTTCATGGCATGTCCAGCAGTTCCCCCACTTGTGGCCGTTTACCTCGCGGATTTCCTGCCCTCGAGTGGCCGTTAACTGCAAAGTTTCGTGGTTTCGTAATCCAAAGAGTTGGGCAGACGCGAGCTGAAGGCCTGCAAGGAGGCGTGGATGCGAACCACCTCGCTGGCAGTCAGTTTAAGCCGATGCCGGAGAAGACAGGCGAACAGGTCCAGCCTCTGCTGACCCTGAGGCGACAGCCGGTTCACCCGGTCCCGTATTTCCAAGAGCTGAAGCATGGCAGTGTCCTGGGATCCTTGGGTATATGGGTAGTCCAGCTGCAGGATCAAGTCGCGGATCGCCTCCGGGTCAAAGTGCATGCTGTAGCCAAAGACCTGGATGCTGTTGATTTTCATGTAGCCCAGGTTTCGGCCGGGATCCGTCACCTCAAGGGGTTCATAGTAAACACTGTCATTCGCTCCTCCCCCTTGCATCTTTATCCTGCTCCGAAGGTAGATATGGATGGTTTCGAAGAACGTCTTCCACTTGTTGCCTAGCGTCAGGGTCCAATTGTAACATTCAAAGGGCAGGTCCAGCTTGGTGGCCTGCCAGTCTGGAAAATTGTTCTCATTGACGGGGATGTACCAGCTCTCCGAGTGACTCCCTCCAAATGGGTTGATGTAGAGGGTGAGGACAGGCTCCAGGGTGCTGTTCTTGGTAAGGCAGATCTGAAGGGATATTCCCAGCAGCATGTGGACCATGTTGGACTTGTACTTGTTGCTCTTCAGCGTCAGCAGCATCCTCTTTCGCCACGACGGGTCGAACCAGCTGTTGAGGCGCATGTCGTTGCTGATGAAGATTGCATGGACCTAATGGAAAAGCGGATAGCACAGACAACAGGGAACACAACAACCTAGTCAGTGCAGAATTTGAATTGTATCAAAGTCGTGTAAAGGCAAGTCTATCATTAATTATTTAGGTTTTAAAAAATAAGATAGTGGCTTAAGATGATAAACACTGTCATACCGTGGCTGTGAGGTCTGTGTTTTAAACTACATTCAGTTGAACATGTGAACAGCAACAATAAAATATCAAAACCTCTCTGGTGCTATTATGCTTCCTCCCCATAAATATACTCTGTCAAAGCAAAAGGAGCCTTGTTTTTGACTGTGACTTTCTCAAATTATGTAATCATCTAAATTCAGTTACATCTAAAACCTGAAACCAACAAAAATGCCCCAAAGAACAACAGGAAAACTCATGAGCCAGAAGGCGAGGACTGAAGTGCTGAGTGCCTCCCACAAGTGATTGTACACCTCCCAGCACACCGCTGTGACGGACAGCTCAGCCTGCGGTCAGCACGACTTCGCTTAACAAAGGTTAAAGTACCTCGAGCCGACGGTCAGCTCTCTGCAGTAGGTAGCCCAACTCCAAATCCTGGAGGTCTGTCTCAAATCCAAGGTAGTTCTCCGTCGAGTCCGCCACCATTGGCCTGCAGGCACCCTGTATGAGGGCGAAGCCTTGATTGCAGCTCCCGCAGCGGGTGTGGTTGTCCAGCGCGCACACTGCACAGGCCGAGCCTTCGCCGACAGAGCAGGGCGGCAGCAGCTGACAGGGGCTGTGCTCGTATCGGCAGCTGCAGCTGTGGAGCTCCTCGGAGAATGCACCAAGCTGGTTGTTCTCCGAACAATACAGGAGCGACTGGAAATGGCTCAGCCAGTAGGACTGGGGCCTGCGGAGAAGCAGGGAGAAGAGACAAAGGAGGAGGGAGAGAGCGAGCGAGCAGTTATGGCCGGAGCTTCGAGCAAGAGCTGGCTTATTATCTCGCAAAGACGCCTGTCTGGAGGCGCAGACAGCTTGCTGATTCACGGCTCGGCTTGCACGGCGTTTAGACACACAGCTGCGGTATGTTCACAACTTTTATGTTTATATGGGTGCTCACAGAACACCCTGTGAAGCTGAGATCCCTGTTATTATTCTTTAAGCAAACCGCGTTAAGATTCAATCACAACACCAGTTACAGTCATCACCTGTTTCAGACAAGCAGCCATCCAGACAAACAACAACAACAAAAAAAAAAAAAAACACTTGCAGAATTGAGGAAAATCACCAACAAAGTCTAACCATGTATAATATTCTTGCAAAAAATGGTCTATTCTCATTTGAAATTAGTTGCTGGATCCGCAGCTGAATCCATTTTCTAGTTTCTGCTGTAAAAAAAAAATAGGAAGACGCTACTCTCACCTTCATATTTGAGCCAGTCGTAGCTTCTCTGTCCTGCCCATGGCCGATAACAGCTAACGTCTGATCGCTCAGATAGGCAGAGCCCTCGCCGTTTCTTTTGTGTAAAAAAGCAGCTAAACGCAGTTGATTGTGTTGATGAGCGGCTCTTTGTGGCACTTTGTATAACCGACGGTGCCACAGTGTTTGGGTTCCCCCGCGAAATACAGACACTTTGTGTGTTATGTGATTTACCCGCGGTGGAAAGTCAGCGTCTGTGGTTTATAGTTATCCAAGCCTGTGTTATTTCATGCACAACAGTGTGTTTTTTGTTAGTTTTGAGGATGTTGAGTATGATTAACACGATGGAGAGACAGATTGTGCCTTTTTATCTTAGGTGGCACGACCACCAGGGGGTAGCCAAGAGCCTTCAGATTGTTTTTTTTTTTTTTTACATTTTTACATGTTTAGAACCTATGGCACCAGAGAAGAATCCGATTTAGTGTGAGAAAT
>CAAKHG010014351.1:19706-31178 GCA_901007715.1 Dactylopterus volitans
AAATGGTGCCATCGGAAGGAAGGTATAACTGCCCTGCTGCTATAAAAACATGGGGAGGGGGAGGGAGGGCGGCGGTGGGGGCTCACTGACACAGAGAAAAAGAAAGAAAAACACAGGCATTGGACAGCGAACAGAGAGCAACGCGCAGATTGATCTGCGGGCTGATTTATGTGCCGCGCTCGGCGGCATTGTCCCCGTTTCTGTGGCGACTCAGTCGGCAGGGAAAGCGGCCGGCCGGGCGAATTTGCATTGTGTTTGGTCTGAAATCTCTTAACAGTAATCAGCAGATCAACAGCGGGTTAGTGATTTCTGTAAATACGATTTTTTTTTTTTTCCTCCCCTCCATCTCCGAAAAGTGCAATGCTTCTTCAACGCCAGCTCGGATTTCTCGGTACCAAAATGACGATGGCGGAGATGGAAGGACCCAAAGATGGAGATGGAGGCGACGGATGAATGGAAAAGACCCGCTTGTGTGCTGAGAGGCAATCAGTCTCATTATTATCGTAGTTACGACTTTTTCAAGGATGCTAAAAGAAGGGCCAGAGTACAATCGGCACACATACAGCAGTCAGCCATAACATTATGACCACTGCATGTTCACCATAGAACATAATGCACCAGCCCTGCTATACATTTTCCCTTCAGGAGGAGTTTTATGTTCAATTTTGATTCAATGTGTTTGAGAGAGGTGTTGAAATATTGTTATGATTGTTATTGGGGCTGTAATTTGTGATGGTGCTGAACTCTACTGAGTTACACTGAGAGGGGTCCCTAATATTTGGTCACCCTAATGCACATGAATGGGATGACCAGAATGTTACGGACATCTGTCAGTGTAACAAACGAATCCAATAAAAATGCATTAAACTCTGCCTGAGAATTTATTGCAGGGTTGTTTGATTATATTCTGTTGTTATCGTGTTGTGGCTGAGTGGTATACATGCACATTAGAAATTTAAAAAGTCAAAGCGATATGCATACAGATTTGTGTCCACAAAGGTCATCTGCACACGAGCACGATCGCCGGCGCCTCCGCCGTCTGGATCAAAACCTGACTCGGGATTTCGGCCCAGGCTTGATGGGCCCCCCCCCTGGACCTCACATCCCGCATGTGTATCAATAAATGGGATCTCCAGCTATGACGGAGCGGGCAGGCGCGCCGACACCAACAAACATTTGGCAAAAACCATCTTGGCACATTTAAGAAGCAGTCTCACGCCACCACGGTCAGTCCCTGCATGGTGCTGTTCCCACGGGATGGCCACTAGTGGGCAGTAAACAGCAGGGTACAGAATGTCTTGAGCAAGGCTACCTTCACCTCAGCGGAACACATGCTGGATTTCCAAGCTAGCGTGTCAGCTTGCCCATAAAACACTGTCTATTAATCCTCTGATAATCCACTAAATCATTTGCAATATGATGGCCAAGATATTTAATCTCATTGAACACTTTGAGGTGACAGCCAGACGGGAGGAACCCAGAAAACACTAATTTTCTAACTTCTTTGCTTTTAACGAGCGCAATGCTGCTCTTGTTACTGTCGGCATTTACAGTCGAAATTGTGTTGTTGTTTTTTTTTTTTGACTTGATGGCCGCAATGACAACAACCAGAAGCGCAAAGGACGCCATCATACAACCAAAAATCCTTTCAGCTCGTTAAAATATAATTCTGTAAACCAACCTTCGACCAGCCCTCCAGCCATTAAAATGAAATAACTGGTCAAACCACATCAAAGTTTGTCAAAAACAAACAAAACAAAATTAAGATCAAATGCTTTAATGCTTTTTTTTTTTTTACAGTTAAAGTATAAGTCTTCAGATAATCCTCCATTAAAATATTGGAAAATTCCGCTATAATGTGGCACAGATGGGCCTCGGCTCAGCAGGTAAACAATACTGCCGTCCCATAACCTCCTCTTATGCCGCCGTTGGCTGCTGCTGCTCGGTTAAAAAAAAAAAAAACGCTCTAATGGCCCATTTGAATTTTTGGACGAACTTTGAGAATGTTTGTGCGACGCGTGGAGCGCCACATCAGAGGCGGCGGCTTGTTTACCTTCGGTCTATAGATGGAAACGGCGCTGTCGATTTTTGGCACAAAAAAAAAAGCGACAGGCGGATGTGCCAAAATAAGACTACATAAAAGAAACTTTTGACTGCGGTGGGTTTATTTGGAATCAAGGAACCAGATGTGAGTAATTCGGAGAGAACCCGAAGGTCCGGCGCTTCTGCTCACCGTTCTCTTGGCAGGCGGACTCTGGGCTGTTGGTGGCATCTTTTGCTCAGGCTGAAGAGCTTGAAGATGACCCTCTGCGCTCGTCTTGAGAGGACCCGCATGCTGCTCTCCAGCTGCTCGTAGCGCCACTGGAACAGGTTGTCCAGGGACCACAAATGCTGGATGGTCGACACATTCAGGAAATAGTTCTGGGGCAGCCTGGCGTGGAAGGCCTTGAATTCATCTGAAATGGTGGGCGCACATACCGGTATCATTTTTAACATCAGCGCCTCATTAGCATTTTTATTTCCAGGGGGGTTGTTAGCATCCAGGAGCTGCCGCGGCGCATGTGCCTCGGTGTAACCCGGCACAGCTCAGCCCACCTCCAAAAGACCGTTAAAATAAATCAGCGGCGCTCTCAGACAGACTCGCCTCATATTTACGTTCTAATCCTCGTGAAGAGACTATTCTTTGCAGGGTTGTCGTATTATATTTTAATAAACCTGTCAGTGGTTTTAATATCGTGGGTGATCAGAGCACATTTATGGGTTGCAGTCAGTTTTTTTTTATTATTTATTTATTTTTTACAAATTTTTAAGGCTTTTACACACCAGGGGTGTGACGAATAAATGGCATGGAAATGCCACAGTATGCCTACCGGCAGCGAGGCAAATTTTCGAGTCGTGTGAACTCACACTTAAGATTAAAATGTCTGAAAAGAGAGGAAGATGGTCTCATTCCAGCAGTCAAAGGAGACGGGGGATTTCCACTGTCTCATACAGGAGCTGAAGTTCTAACACGGGAGCTTCTGTGTGTGTTTTACCACATTCCTGGAACAGTTTGAGGTTCTCCTGCGGATGCTGGTGCCACATCAGAGGACCAGCTACCGGGATCATTGACCCAGAATTGTGTCTGACAGGCAGGCTGAGGTAAGCCGCAGTAAGATTTTTAATGGTCCTCCGTTGCCGTAGGGAGCTGCCGTGTGACATGTGCCATATGCGTTTCTCCCCGCATGTTTTGCAGTCTGCAAACCTGCACATGATTTAAACTACAGGTGTGTCATTCATATTTTCATGCAAAAAGTGGAAAATTGGTTTTCATCCCTTATTAAACTCTGAACGCACATTGTGACATTTCATGCCAGCACCAAACAAACAGGCTTATGGGCAATCTACACCACAGGAATCCACACGGGCCGCAATGCAGGCTTTTATTTTGAAGAACTGCACGTCAGCGTTTCTGTTTTCCTGTTCTGTCCAGCTGCTTTAGTGTGAATTAGTTTTGAGGAAGGCGAGAGACACCTCTGCGCGGAGGTAAATGTTGGCTATAGCGGGAAGCGGTGATCATCTTATTCTTCGAACTGTGCTCACACGTGACGTTTACTTCCTCTTTATTTTACAAGGGGGACACATTTCCTTTCAGTATATTGGCTTTTGAGCACATGTGACATCGGTCCACTGCCTGTTAACCACATATTGCTTATTGTATTCTTTCCACATATTTGTGAAAGACATTTGACTGTGCAATATACGATCCGAGGCAATATACACCGATCAGCCATAATATTGTAACCACAGCATGTTTACCATAGAATGCAACTCGGCTCGCCTGCAATAATTTCTCCCTTCAGGAGGAGTTTTATGTTGATTTTTTTTTTTTTTTATTAAATCCTCTTGAGAGAGGTGTTGGCAGGTTTTAGTGACTGTTACTGGGACTGCAGTTTGTGATGCTGTCGAACTGTACTGGGTTTACACCCGGAGGTGAGAGGTGCCCCGAATACTTTGTCACCCTAATGCAGCTGAGTGCGATGATCAAAATATTAGGGACACCTCCCAGTATCACAAACAAATTCAATATATAATTTACTGACTGGATGTTCTGGTCATCCCACACACATGTGCTTTGGGGTGACAAAATGTTCAATACTCAAACAGATGCCTTAAAAATTCAACATACGACTCCTGAAGAGAGAATTTATCGCGGGGCTGTTGCATCATATTCTATGGTGAACATGCGGTGGTCATAATGTTATGGCTGAACGGTGCGCGCTATATCCACGCGATCTGAGCTGGATTCGTCTGCCTGTTTGCCGTTAACATGAGGAAACGCGAGGCGGTCCAATTTATCCTCAGCTAATTAACGTACGCGATGACTCGACATGAATAACCTCGACGCTCCACTGGATCGCGGGGATAGTGGATGATGCGGCAGCTGGAGGCAGATGAAGACGGCGTTCCGGGGTGTGTATGTGTGTGTGTCCGTCGGCATCGAGCCTAGCCGTAGTGCGACTGACTCACTCGTGGCATTTGCATTCAGCAGTGAGCCTCAGCACAGATGAGGTGACAACAGCAGTTAACGGCGGCGTCGGCGCGAAGCAGCCACTCATTGTTTTCGCTCTCAATGCTTCGGCCACTTCCTGGACCCGTCAGCCGCCGATAACGCCGGCGATCTGATACCCCACCTCCCCCACCCCCCTCGCTGAAGGACGCATGTATGACACTGGCGCGCGTCTGCATTCGGGGCACGCCGCCGCCCTCGCTTCACACCCAGCTATTAAAACATAAACTTTGAAAGTAATTGCACTTAGGGATGTTTCAGCCAAATCTGAGGAGTGGGGAGAAGGAGGGGGGCGAAAAAGAGGAGAAAAAAAAAAAAAAGACATCCATTTTGATTTCGCCTGAGTAATAATCGCCCGGGCAGGGTGACCGCGCGCGGCTATAATAACCAAACATTATGCTAAGAGCTTCCATTCAAACTCTGTTTCCCCGGTGATATGAAAAGTCAGACCGGCAATAAATGGGTTTTATAGCTGATTAATCTGCTCCACACATATTGTAAACTACCTGAGCCCAATGCTGTTGATTTTTTAAATCCGGTCCTGTCGCGTGGTTAATTTACTATATGCGCGCGGTGTGCCAGGACGCCGCATTCACAACTGCCTATTACACTTCACCTATAAATCACAGAGCAGGGAGGGATCATACACCGAGAATCAGGGACTTAACGACGCTGATAAAACGCCAGGATTTACTTTGACTCCCTCTGATATGAATAACTAACGCGGGGAAAGAAGCAAAAAGGGCGGCTTTTCCCACCTGATTCCTCAAACTCTTTGTAGAGCGTCCCCCACGCCTCCGTGATCCTCTCCAGGCTCTCCTCCATGGCCTGGATGTCCATGTAAGGGCAGTTGCACTCGGGGAACTTGGGGTCACAGTGGCACCAGCAGTCGTTGTCCTTGCAGACGAATTCTCCCTCCCCATTGCAGGCGATGTAGCTGAGGGCGCTCTGCACGAAGCTCTCCCTCAGGTAGTCTGGGAGGATCACCTGCAGGCCTGTCAGATCGCGCCGGGCTCGGCATGAGTGGGTGGAAAAGCTGCGAGGCGCCACATCGTCACCGACGCTTATTCCGAGTGCTCTTCGGTGTGGTGGTTTGTGGGTAAAAAAAAAAAAAAAAACTGGATCTCTATTAGTGTGGAGTAAACAAACCTTGGAGCTGGACTTTGTTTTCGGGGCTCTGAACCAGCACTGAGCTAACGGAGTCGAGGTTGTCATAGTTACTGCATCCCAGAGGGCCGGTGCGGGTCTCCGTCACCTGGGTGATGACAAACAACGAGCTCATTGTTACGTTCAAACAAACGAGACTTCAGCGGTTTAAGCCACGCCACAATTGGCTTTCACGTTCAAATGGATTCATTGACGTATAAAAACTTGTTATACATCGATCGGCCGTAACATTACGACCCCTCCATGTTCACCATGGAACATAATGCAGCAGCTCTGCAATAAATTCCTGCTTCAGGAGGAGTTTTGTTGTTGAATGTGTTTGAGGAAGGTGTTGACTTATTTGAATGATTGTTGCCGTAATTGTTTGCGAGGTTGCTGAACTGCGCTGGGTTGTACTGAGAGGTGTCCCTAATAATCTGGTCACGCTAATGCATATGAATGGGATGACAAATAGAAATATTAGGGACTCCTAAGAGTCCAAACCAGAATTACATTATTAATCCCACAGGAAATTGAATAACCTCCAAGTCTAACAAACGGATTCACTAAAAATTCAACATAAAACGCCTCCTGAAGGGAAAATAGAGTGTGTTGCATTATATTCCATAGTAAACCTGCAGTGGCTTTAATGTTTTGGCTGTTGGGTGTATATGCATTTGCAGTTGTGTGCGTGTGTGTGTGTGTGGTTAAGTGCTGTTTTTATCAGGTATCACTCACTTTATGACAACTTTGGTCATACTTGGTCAAAGTATTGCCGTCTTTTATCTTTATACACTGTCGAAATAATTCAGTTTTCAAACATTCCTCTTTTCTCTCCCCTATTTATGCACGTCAGTAATCACCTTTGACCAGGCTGATTGCTAAAGTTTTGAGAAGATGCACTCCTTATCTATCAAGAATAAATGATTGCCACAATCATTTCATGAGACGAGGTAAAAAATATTATAATCCAACTTTCTTGGCCGCAGTTTATTTGTGACATTTCAAGAGGAATTGAATCCTTTTTTTTTTCGCCGACTCATCTGTCGTGCGGCGACCACACTCGCCACTTCCCGTGTCATCCATTTTTCCCTCTGTATTTGCCCAGGATCTGTCTCTGCTTGCTATCTCCCGATGGCGAAGAGATATTCCGCCCATTTGTATTCATGGTTTGGGGTCAGATAGCAACAAAGTTTGTTTTGCTTTCATTTTTGTCCAATATTCCAGATAGCCATCGTTTGCTAATCTGCTCAGTCTAAAGAAAGTATTTATCAGTTGTACTTGTGAGATAAAATAAGCTCATTCAGTCTCTTACAGGAGTGCTCCGCCGCTCTCCTCTTCCAGGAACAAAGCAACAACCATCCCCTTTTGTGTGTGCGTGTGTGTGTGTGCATGCGTGTGTGTGTGTAATCACTGATTTAAGATGTTCCGATTGACCTTTGCCACAATGCGGCTCCGGCGAAGCGCCGGCTTTCACTTCATTTGCAAAAAAAAGGAAGAGCTTATTTCAGCACCCCTACCCCCCTTCCTCATCCTCGCCGTGACACGGCGGCGAGCGCCCTAACTGATTCTCATTTTTCTCCCTTTGTGGCGGCGGGACACCATATTTTGCTGGGCGACTCGCTCTGGTCAGGCCTGCGAGAGGAGAGCCGCCGCAAAGTGACGGATGGATGAGGCGAGACAATGAGGGCCAGTCGATCAGTAACACAATCATGGCGGGCTGGAGGGGAGCTCAGGAGCTCATATGAGGCCGAGCTGCAGGGTGAAGAGAAAAGTCCCCGATCAAAAAGCCTCATCCGGGAGATAAGAGGGTCTGTGAGGGGAGGAATAAATATTCTCTCTGAACAGGAAAGAGGAAAATGAGAATAATTTGAGCGCAATTCTTCCACTATAATATTTATATCGCATTATAAATCCCGTATTTCCCTCATGAGGGATTTGAGCGGCGATATGAATGTGAGCAAATGAGATACAACGCGGGGCTGCGGCGCGTGAACGCTGGATCCGTATAAGGAATTATTTGATATGCCATATGATACGCCATATGGTGAAGGCGCTGACTGATGAGCGGGGCATTCAATTTCCGCTTCGAATAGCAGCTGCTATTCACTGTAGATACATTCTGGTTTATTAAAAAATACTTAATAGGACATTATTGGCCACCTGTATCTCGGAATGTGGCATCGCGCGAGGATGAGGGAGCGCTGAGAGATTTGTGACCTCCTCTGCTTTGCTCTTGTCATTGTGATGAGAACATTAGGTGTAAAGAGGGGGAAAGAAAAAAAAAAAGTATTTCACTGAAGAGCGGATGCGTGATTCTGAAGGAGGCGACTTACCTTGAGCTCAGATGCAGACAAACAGTGTAAATTATGTCCAGTCTTAACTCTTTAAAACTGAACCTGTCGTCAGCCGCAGGGTTTTGCATGCCTGTTTTCCAGCACCGTAGCTCCTGGAAGGTCTGTCCCATCACGGAAGTTCCAAAAGGTTTCCGACATACATATACAGGGTGTGTGTATATTTATGTTTATCCACGAAGGTCACAGGTGGAATCTCTCCTTAAAGTCGAGCGGAGGCAGCAGTGAGAGCGGTGACATTCAGAGTTTGATTTCATTATCCGAAACAATTTTCCACGTCTGCGCGGAGAAAATGTGTCAGGAAGGACGTCAGCGGCGGCTGACTGATGAGGACGGTGACCATGATGGAGGCTTCATCCACTCCAGTTCCAAACTAAGATGCCACTATTTCAATGTTTCTTGAAAATAAGATTAAATTCCCTTGTATACTTTCATTGTCATATGACTTGTGAACTATATTGTATTAAAATACAATAGATATTACTCAAAAAAAATGCTGATTGTTTTTAATCTGGTTTATCCATTTTGTTAGTCATCTGAGGCAAGATATATTTTGTGAGATGATGCACTAATATTTCTTTTACTCTGGCAGGGTCAGAAGGTCAAAGTGGGCCAGTGTCTGCAGATGGAGAGAAAGAGCTTCAAGGTATAAGAAGCCGCCTCGACTTTCTGAAGGCTAAGCAGGCCAGAAAGTAGAAACTGAAAGACAGAGACATGCCATCGTCCTTGGAAACATGTCTTATAGTTCATATTTCAAATTGCACTTGCAAATAATTATGAATGACACCTCAGAGTTCCTTATATGTTAAAAAAAGAGACAAAAAAACCCCTGAAAGATCTAATTCCGTTGTTTCCCTCCCTTTTTAAACTGTTGCTACACTGTCCAAACACACAATGATGTTAAATAACTGCCACATATCGAACATTGAAATTGTCACGGAAAAAAAGTCTTAAGAGCTGGCGTCTCGCTTGAGTTGCACCTTCTTCGACAGTTTCGCAGCGCTCAGAAAAAAAAAAAGGCTTAAGTGTTAAAGGGTTAAAGGCTGCGGCACGCTCTGACTGGTGGCAACACAATTTTGTTTGTTTTTTTTTCTTTTTCTTTTACTCCACAAGAGAGCAGCAGCAGACTCCCGCCCACGCCTACTCTCTTATTATAAAGCTGTTAGGTAACAAACAGCGGCGCTGCTAAATGGCGGGCGCCACCCCGGAGCGTCTGGTGCCTGACAAACGCAGGGTCGGGCGGTCGCTTGAACAAATCACACGTAACCAGCCGCTGGTTTTTTTTTTGGTGCGAGAGAATCGCAGGTGCGGCCAATCACGCTGAGTCTCGTTCTGCTCTATTTAGGGCTCGGAGTCTTAATTAATGTGATTAGCGACACCTGCGCGAATGGCGGCTGCGCTGACATGCCTGATGCTGTAAACATCGTCATCATCATCATCATCGACGGGAGCCGATGGGCGCTCCCTTGCGGAGGCGGGTTTGCCTCCGTGAAGGAATAAACTCATAAACTTGCGCGTACGATTGCAAACTGAGCGATTAAACGCACTTTGGCGCGGCTGCTCCATCTCGCGCAGCAAATCGAGCTCCGGCATCAGTCAGCAAGCGGGAGTCGAGTTGCTCGACTCGACGTCCGCGTGCGAGAAATATGCTGTAAAGATGAGCGCGAGTGTTATGGAGTACCAAGACTGTCTGCTCCACTGCCATAGAAACGCCGAATGAACGGTTTATTTCAAACATGTTGGAATAGCAACAAAAGCACAAAACAAATCGAAATAGTCCAAAACGGTGACAAAAAAAAGAATCATTTCAATATGTTTGAAAAGGAGGAGAAAGAACCATGAGCTTAATTAACCCCAGCCCTTCACCATCTCTCAGCAAGTCAGTTCACTTCCTGTTTCTTTTTCTGATATACGTATACATGTTCACAAATCTAGATATTTAATCTTGATATTTACATATGTACAAAGTAAATGAACAAGCGGCATAAACAAACTAATGTGAGAACCCCCGGTGATCGTCAGCGCTCTGCTCCTCCCTTTAACTGGGGAAAACCCATCTGCTCCCCGCTCAGTCCGTTCAAAACAAGAGGACTGAGAGGCTAAACGCCAGACGAACGCGTGAAACAGACTCCCGCTGCGGCCTTTGTGCATCACTGTGCGCACAAATATGGCCCCTGTCAGGTTGGGATATTGCCATCGATTCAGTCTAGGAAACTCTGAAATCATGGCAAAAAAAAAAAAAAAAGAAAAGAAAGATCCGCGCCGCTCCCCGACAAGCGCAGCCATTAGTCATCGCACAAACAAGCTGCCGCGACGGCAGACTCCACTCAGCGCCGCCGCGTCTTTTTAAACCCGCAGATTTCCAACCCCCCCCCCCCCCCCCCGAAATGCGGCCATGCGGGTCACGGCGTCGGGGAAACGACACGCAGGAATCGGCGGAATCCGCTGAGACCTCTCACTCTGCTTCAGAAAGTGAGGATGGGTAGTGTGTGGATGTGTGTGTGTGTGTGCGCGCGTGTCTCCTGTCGGTTACGCCGGATGAACGCCCGCGGAGCATGAAAGCACACTCTCTTCTTCTTTTCTCTGCAGCTATAGAAGAAGAAAAAAAACTAATTCCCTAAAAAGAAAAAAGAAACAGACAAAAGCATCTGCCTGCGCAGGCTTAGATGTGCCCACCTAAGCTGCAAAAAGAGACACCCAACCCTCCCGGAACAAAAATCCAGACAGAACAAGAACCTTGATTCTTGTTCCACAACAGCAGAGAGAGAGGGAGGGAGGGACGCTCCTCGCGTTCCTCGCGCGCCGGCGGCCAATCGCGTCAGCGCGTTTGAAAGGGGCAGGAAGGAGGGTCAGCGCCTCCTCCCTCGCCCCGGTTAACCCGGCGCGGCCCGAAGGTGACGACCCGCCGCCACGACGCCAGATATTCATTTATCTGCCGCCCGGCCTCGCCGCAGCCGCACTCGTCACGGTGTTTTTCCTCCGCGAGGAGGCGGGTAAAAAACAAAACAAAAAAAAAAATTCATCTTCATTCTCATTGTTATCATTGTCTCACCGCGCGCGGCTGTTACCGCCAGGCAGTTTTCTTTATTGAGAGAGACAGAAGGGAGCCATTTTTTTTTTTTTAGCGGGCGGTTGTTGTTGAGTGATTTAGCTACTTTGCTCATTCACAGTCTGAACATTATAAACAGACCACCATTTATTTATTTTTTACACCCTCCCATCATAACAATGCGCATTAGTTTTCGGGCTTTGTAAATGTGAATAGGCACAGAGATGCTTTGCGAGGGGATTTATCTGAGGGATTGAGCTCATCAGCCGGTTATGGTCGTTTTTGATTTGCGCGAGGGCCGCTGCCGCTCACACACACACACACGCACGCGCACGCACGCACGCGCGCACGGCAACGAGGACGCCGAGACGTGT
>CAAKHG010014354.1:0-23172 GCA_901007715.1 Dactylopterus volitans
TCAGCTCAAACGAGTACCAAAACCTGGACACTGACCCCAGAGAGTGAATCAAAAAACGGTGAATATTGAGAAACACCTTGCAAAAAGCATTCAAATGCTATGAAATATTTCACCGTAAAACTATACTTTTATAAACAGTACGCATCACTTGTTACATTTTGATTTGTATAAATTATGATCTTCATTTTTCAGGGTCTGTTTCTGCAAAGCCAAAAGATTTGACTGGAGGTAAGATGGCACTAGTATGAATTTGGTCAATGTACATAATGTATATCAACATTTCATATCATAGATATTGATATCATGCACAAGATGCTCTTTTGTCATCCAATATTATCCCCCCTCTTAACACTGTTTGTTCCATGAAAACAGGAGAGTTTAATGGAATCAAGGTTGTGGCAACAGTTACTGTTGCTGTGGCGTTGGTGCTGGGAGCACTGGCCCTTTACTTGTGTCTTAACCGAAACAAACTCAGCTGGAATGGTAAAGGTGATTATACAAATATACCTTCAATATTTTTCTGCATTAAAAAGTCAAATTTTACACATTATTTCAGCTTTAAGTCATTAATGTGTTGAACATGTTACACATTGCAGGTGAGCCTTCTCTTTCCATCACAAGGTGAGATGTAATTGTCATGAGATCAGTGTTATTCATCCTTTAGCACGATAGTTTTTGTTCATTGTGGGCTAACCCTTCATATTTTTGGTCGTTGCCATTTCAGCTCAGTGCTGCATTCCCAAGCTCTCTTCCACCCAGTGAATGGTAAATAGTGTGTATATCAAAAATCAAAAATGCAGGAATTTTTGTCCTGAAATGCAGTGCTGCCATCTGTCCTCTTATTATTCTCCAGGGTCACTGTCATCACAAAATGAAAGAGTGGCATTGAGGATTCCTTCACCAAGTAAGACCATCTGCCACAATGTCATGTACTAACCAACACTGCCAAAACCTCATGATAATCTGGCAACTAAAGGGCTATATAAAGCAATTAACAAATGAGGCAACAAAACAGGAACTAACTCAAGATCAGAGGGGCAAAACTTCAAAATGAAACTTAAGTGACAACTCAAGTCAACTCTGTCGAGAACACACAGTCCAGGATCACGACACAAAAATATTCATCTAGAATACGACTAACAATTACTGAAAAAGTTCTTTTAATCCAGACAGCGAAAGTGACAACGAGGTCCCATATGCTGACATTATGATCACTGTCCGAGGTGTCAGCACGCCAGAGCTCTCTAAGGTGACTCCCGGAGACCAAAAAGAGGTAAGTGATAAGACTTCTATATCAGCACACTGCTTTCAACCAAACCCAAATTCCTAGATTCCTCTGTGCTCTACGAGTGAGGTTTTGCAACCCTTTAGCTTCCACCTGAATCTAAAATTTGCAAATGCCTACATCAAGGCAGCTGTGTAGATCACTGCTTTTAGCGCACAAGTGTTCATGTGCACCTGATCTGAACCAAGGTGAGCAAATGTCAAACTCAGTTTTTTCTTACTCTAAGTAAACGTTAAATGAGTTGCATATAGGGCACTTTTCTCCCTTTTTTGGTACTCAAGGTGCTTTACACTACTGCTGCGTAACTCACCCACTCACATTGACGCACGCACGCACGCACGCACGCACACACACACACACACACACACTGATGGCGGAAGCTGCAATGTAATTGCCAACCTACTAGCAGTCAGGGGTTCAGTGCTCAAATGTAAGCATCTCTGAAGTAATCGTCTCACTTGATATGTAATTGATTGCTAAACACTCATTGACTAGTTTATTTGCTATTCATATCAGTGAGAGTACTAAGACATCACAGTCACACACGCATACATTTAAACACAGACAAGGCCCACATACTCCTCCTCCAGATCGGTCCTTGGCTGACTAAAACTGAGCCTTTTGAAATGAGTAATGGCCACATTAGCAGTGTTTGATTTTATTCCAGCTGTTCATTTGATCGTGAGGGGAACATTCTGAGTGCTTTCACACTTGCTTTGGCAAGTTTAATCTCGCGGCCAGTAATGGGATTTGTGCCTTGCCGTTCCTGTTGGCCTGCGAGGTTACTTCTTATCGTTTATTTCCCCTCTTCTTTTTGTCTTAGTGGCGGGAAGATGACTCAAGGTCTCACTTGCAGGCCTCACGATCCGCTGACAGGCTCTACGTGCCGCAGCCCAGGGAGGTCAGCCGCAAGATGAGCACCAGCTCGGAGTACGCGGTCATCACCTACGCCTGACGCAGCAGCCGCTGGACCAGGGCAGAGACGCATGTCTGCTTGTGTTATATATTCTTTACAACGTCTGTCTGTAATTGTACATGTTCGTATAAGCACGCCGTGCTCACACACGCGCGCGTTCGTTTCATTAAAGCCATTACGAGAAGTTGTGCGTGTGACTCTGACATTTTTTGAGCCTCGGCGGTATCCGTAGAGCGAACTGTTGCCTAGACACGCTTGTCAACAAAACGCAGCGAGCCGCTGTGGCGATTTGAGTGCGCATCTTACGCGAAAGGACACGAGGACGTGCGCGACGCGGGTGCGCTGTGATGTCGCGACATCAAAGCGGGTTAGTGTGCATGGGGAGATAAGGCCGCCTCGCGTGCAGATGACTGCACACCGCGGATTCTTGTGTACTACACCACAGTAAGCACGGTAGGTAAGTAAACAGGTAATTGATTACAAAGAAACATTTTTAGGTTATAGCAATATGGAGACAAACGGGTTTTTTTTTAATCAACAAATGTTAGCCAGTTAGCTTCTGAGCCTGGAAGGAAAGCTTGGGAAAAAAAAAAAACTTCTCCTGGATGTCCCCCAGCTCCCCCTCACCCCCTCGCCACTGTAGCCGCCATCTTCAAAATGTCAGTGCCCTTCTCCAACACTCACCTGAGAGTCCCGCTGGGGTTTGGCGTCCTCCTGGAGGGACTGGCCAGAGAGGTTCTACGAGACCAGCCTGAAGACATCCCCAAATATGCTGCGGACTACTTTAATACTCTACTTGAACAAAGAGGTGGTGAGTATGGCTTTGCACGTCCGAGGCAATGCTGTCGCCGCACAAATAAACCACTCCTCCCTGTCTTTTGGTTTGTAGATGCCGGCCTGGACACGGCCGAGTGGGCTGCCAAACTGGAGGATGGATTCTACAACAGCCGTGAGGTCAAGGTCAGTAGTGTGTTGTGGATTGTGTTAAACCTCACCTTTTGCTTGCGTTATGCCTATAAATCCTCCCCATTATCTGAGCATCTGCATGTGTTTTTTAATCTCGACGGGTTTTTTTTTTTTTCTTCTCTCCCCAGCAGGCTAATCCTGAAAATAAGCCTGTGAAAGAGGCCGGCGTGTCCAAGTGAGTTTCACTTTTTTGTGCTTTCAGCAGTAGAAGACATGAAAATGTGGAGGAAAGACGAGACGAGAAAAATAAAAGATATTATCAGCCTTATTACATATTATTGGTCTTGAGTCATTAAATTAGGGGGGAGAGGCAGGGAAAATATATGATCTAAATCACATAAATGTAGTTGTTTTACTCTCTCAAAACCTCAACCTACAGTTGGGTTTCAACCTACACACAGTATAATGTACAGTATTAGATTTTGATGGCCAGAAGTCATAGGTCAAGGTCACTATGACCTCAAATTTGTCCCTGTTTTGTGAACACTATAGCGCATAGAGGAAATGTCTTTAAATTTGGCACTCGCGTTTTTTCAGGTTCAAAGATTTCAGTGGTTTGTCAAAGGTTACAAGGTTACAGGACCTTACAAAACAGATTTCTCACATACACATCTCTCGGTGTAATGCGCTGATGATGACAAGCTTCCACACAAACGTCTGAAAGGAGAAAGTGACATGGCGATGACATTTTGTATCTAAAATGTCAAAGGTCAACTTTTCCGAGATTCATCCCGTTTTCATGAACATTCACGCAACACCTGGTTTGTTCCAGTTTGGAAAAAATGTCAACACAGGCTCAAGGATGAATTGATCTGAGTTTGGTGGTCAAAAGTAAAAGTCACTGTCACATCACATACATGGTGTGCATCATACATCATAAAATTCTTTTAATACATGGTCAATAGCAAATGCATCGGTGCATTCTAATTTAGTTTAGAATATCAATACATTGGTCAGGCTGCAATTTGTCAAAATACAGTGAAAACACATGATGGAAAAGAGACATGGAAGTAGTACAGAATGTCAAATTGCTATTGACAGCTGTGTTAGGTTTGCAGTGTCAAAGCAAAGAAGACAGGACAGGAAGACAAAGCAAGAGACCAGTAGCTGCAGCGAGACAGTCACAGGTTCCTAGTAAGGCCCAGAAGAAGATATAAGATTTGTTGCCACTGTAAAAGTATCATGAAATGTCATTTGGAGCAATCCTGTAGATGTCTAATCACGGGTTTATCGGTTTTACACCCACGTTTTGACTGGTGCAGAGAAAAATCATGTGAGTCCCAAACTGAAGATGAATCCAACCAGTCAGCAGATGCCCCGAATATCACCTCCCTACAACTCGATATCTCTGAGGAGGCTAACGTAGAAGAAGAAAAACTCAACACCACAGACACCATTTCAGAGGAACAGGAACTTGTACAAGAAGAATCAGTCGACAGGCTCCCTGTGGCACATGTAGCATCAGATGAACTGAGTGGGACAGAGAAGGAGAAAGATCCACCAATATCTGATCAAGCAGCTATTGAGAAAGATAACACCTCTGTTCCGGACCAAGATAAACCTCAGTCTGATGCAGAGCCCACTGACCTTTTATCATTCAGTGGGAAAGTGAGCTTAGATGTGTGTGCACAGGGGCTGGGAAATGTGGAGGAAGACCGAGATGAGGCTTTCCAAGGCACAGTTGAAGATGATATGGAAAACGGAGACTCGGGGGGAGAAGAGAACACTGAAGCTGAAGAACCCATAAAGGCGCTTCCAGATTCTGGCCTCACCAACGTGAACTTGTGCGCAACGGAGCTTGGACAAACAGAGGGAACAATGGGAGAGGCCAGAGATGATGGAGAAGCGCACACTGTTAATGAGGAAAGCTCCAAACCTCAATCAGAGGATGCAGTTCCACAGCCATATCTCTCTCAGTTTGAAACCCCCTCTAATCAACAAGAAACTGAAGTTGAGGCAGAAAAGACGAGGGAGGAGAAAGGAGCTGGGACTGAGGCTTCTTTTGGAGAAACACATGATATTTTAGCTTATGGAGAGGGCGTTTTGGACTGCAGTGATATACCAGAAGAAGACTCTTTGGTTGAGATAAGCTTTGAAGAGATTCCAACAGCTCAGCAGATTGCTGAGGTTGGGGAGAGGCAGCCAGAAGAGGTCTTACATTCTGAGATATCAGAGATGCAAAGAGATGAAAAGTCCAGCGAGGTTGCTGCAGCAGTGATAGACCAAAATACATCTGCTACACAAGACCACGATGAACCTGAGAAAGACGCAGCAGAAGAAGGCTTTAACTCCAAAAGCGAGGCAAAGGAAAGTCAGGAGGAGGCATCTGATAGGGTGGATGCAGATGGCTCTGACTTAAATGATGGCGAGGAAGATGATGAGATGAGTGATGCAGTGTTAGAAGAGGCCGGCGACACCCCCAGTCAAAGTGCAGATGCTGACTGCCAAGCAGAGGCGAGGCCATTTGGGTCTGAGCAGGAAATGTCAGAGCCTGAAGGAGAGAGAAGTGACAAGGTAATGTTAAATGATCCTATTCACTACACAGAAATGAAAGACATGTTTTACATCATATATCGCCTTTTTTATTATAATTTAAATGTATAGGAACTTCTTTTGACATGAATGTCATGTATGGCCAGAACAGATCTAATTTTGATTATTTACCACATCTCTACAGCCTCCACATTTATCATCAGACTGAGGACAGATGTTCACAGGGGTGTCTTTTGCGAGGCTACACCGTGCTCCCATTTCTGTCTCAGGTAGCCTAAATAAGTAAACCCTTCAAGGACAAGTAGGATCAACAGTGGCCCCAGGAGAGCTGAAGACAACTCCAAAATAGTTCATTTTGTAGATGATGTACAAAATAGACACTGCGCTGATAAACTTTGAATGTCACAAAGGTGGTGGCATTCAAAACAGTCTTAACTAAAACCTGTTTGTCGTGCAGCATATTCATAATCCAACAGCACCGTGAGGAGGATGCTGTCTGAGGCCTTTTCTCTGCCGCATGGTCATAAAATGGTAATTCTGTGCTTTTGTAACTGCCAGATCAGCTCTCTTCTTGGGTGCCACCACAGCCTCCACAGACTTAAACGTGATTCAGTAATCTGTTAAAAAAAAAAAAAAAACAGAAAAGAAAAAAGATTGGACAATTTGTCTTATGAATTAGGCCTCTAACACTTTTACTGCTGTCACAGTTGGCCCCGTCTGATTCGTCTGGACCCAACAGGGCTTCAAACGAGAAAGGGAGGGAGTGTAGGAAGAGTTGCTGAGATTGTTACCATGGTAACCCCTCACCATCCTGCTCGCTCTTTTAGTGTCGTCATGGAATTAATAGGAGATGGTGATGTTGATTGTTGCTAGGCACCATCTGTATTAGTAATCTACCTATAACAGCAGCTCCCAACTGACTGATAAAACACATTTAAACAGCACTTTCCCCATTTAAAAAAAAAAGATTCTTCTCTGTATACCAGTCTGTTTTTTTTCAAGCTGTAACAGAACTACCAAGAACTTGCCACATTATAGGCCACTTATTCTAATAGTTACCTTGCTGCAACATCTACATTTCTGACTCTCGCTCACTGCTTGCAAATGTCCACAAAGATATTTCCCGTGAATATGCAGTTTTATATGCCCCGAAAAAAAAAGGCCAGTATAGCAGACCTCGTACATTATAATTGATTACAGTACATTTAATTACACAATAACACCCATTCAACAAATTAACAAAGTGAATTGACAGATAGGGAGCCATCCTCGCAAAATAAGTCATGAGGATGAGTTAACATATTGTTTGAATGGTTGGTGAACACGCAGAGAGAGTGTTGGTGTCGGAGATATAACTCAGATAGATGGATGTTTTCTGTTTCTCTGCCTCTCCGTCTTGTCTCTGAGGCTGGCAGAGGAGTGTGGGCGGCCATACCAGCTGGGATCAGAGAGATGGAGAGGGCTGTTAGCTCACTCTGCCTCTAATAAATTTATAACACCTCCTAGTGTAAAACAGCCCAAGATGCTTACACCCTTTCATTTTCACACTATTAGCAGAATCTGAAAGTCAGCAATTATTGTTATGTGACCATCCGCCTTTAACATAGTATTTCCGCGCTGGTCATCTGTTTTTGCACACACATTATTGTAACACCGCGCCTTGTTGTGGTTTTGGTGCTCAGTAAATGTGATAGTCACGTCTTGTGTTCGAATTTTACATCCAGACTTGCCTGGTTTTCACTTATGTCAACTTCAAGCCAGTTTGGCGGCATGCAGACGCAGACCTTAGCAGTTATTGCTGTTTGGACCGTGCATTTTAAGAGGCGAAGTCGGAAACAGTAATGTGAACACAGCAGGTCAGCAACCTTAATGAGACTGAAGAGACGGAACACATGCTGTCATGTTTGCAGGAGGTCTCTCCTTCCCTCCCTCCCTTTTTCTCTCTCTTCCTCTCTTTGGTTGTATGTCTCTCTCTCACTCTGTGCGTGAGCGGATGTTGCTGAACATACAGTGATTGTTAGTGCGAGCCAGCGAGGCATCTGTATAATACCGGAGACTCATTTAAAGAGAGCTTTAGGTACACTAGGCACACAAGTCATACTAGGATAGCTCACCTGAAGACCTGAACTCATCTCTTAAGACATGGACTGTCACAATGTAAGTAGAAGCTTCCGATTAACTTTATTAAATCTTTTTTTTTTTCTCACTGATGTGTTTATTAGGTAGTTACACATACAGTAGGCTAATACACTTAATTCACTAAATGTGTTAACAAGTTTTTGGTTTACCTTCAAACTGCATGCTGCCATGTGTCTGTTGTTGTTGTTTATGTCCCCTTTCTTGAGTACAATTTGGGTACTGAGTACTATGTTAACCATTGTTAACCATTTATAGATTCATGGCTCACAAATTATTAATCTATCACAGGGAAGCCAGTGCAGAAACTCTCAATTATGAATCCGCTTCCGTGCTGCTTTCTTTACGAGTGGATAATTATAACACGGGATTTGCATCAGAACCGCTCGGATCTGTCTGTGTCACGTCAAGTGGAAGGAGGTGTTTAGGTGAAGGTGTACAGCCGGCAAAAAGCCTGTCCACAAGCTGTGCGCCCCAGCGGCTGCAAAAGAGCAGGATATTGGCTGCCGAGTGAGCAGACAGACAGAGAGGCTAATGAATGCTGGCTGAACAGGTGGGTGGTCACACTCCTACACTGGAGGGGTTTCACTGGAGACATGATGCACGGCTTCACCAGGGTAGTGGGATGGCAGTGGGCTCGCTCTGTGGGCTGCCTTTGTGTGACATGTCAATCAGTTCCCGCAAGCAGCGCGCGGGGTGTAGCTGATAAGTGTCCGCCGCAGAATTTGAATTGGTGTTTCCATAACTTGTCGACAGCCGTGGTGCCGTTCCGCTGATACTTGATGACAAGCCAGAATTTCTTTTCCACCCACCCTACAACTCCTTTGGGACACTGGATGCTGCACTTTAAGTGACAGAATGAGACGCTGGTGTTGACTGTAGCGGCGTCTTTTGCTGGGTCATCTTTTTTGGACGAGGTTTCAGAGTTTTAAGTCTTAAGTCATCATTTCTTTTAACAAGACAAGGAACCTCCTAAAGCTATGAATACATATTCTCTAAGAGATGGCAGGTTTCACTTTCTCAGCAGTAAAATTACATAACTTTGATTGATCTTATAATCAGTGGCAATCGATCAGTTCAAGAATCCATTTGATACAGAGGATTCAAATGTTCAAAAAGGCGCAGCAAACGGTGATAATTCATCATAGACAGGCTGACTCAGACGTGTTTTTGCCAGCTGAGCGTTAGACAGAATATGACAAGAGGAGAATTGGAGAGAAAAATGGGAGGCAATGTTGGTTATTGACCTCCTGAGTGCACTACTGAAGTCATGAAATAGGGGAGAGCCACTCAGCAACAAGCAAACAATCCTCGCTAGAGAAAAGAAAGTACCAGGGGGGGAAAAAAAGCATCACGTGAGTATGTGATGTGCCATCTGATCATGTTAACTATTTTTTGGCGCCTTTCAGCAGGACGAATGCAGCCGGCCCCAGGAGGAGGAGGACATCATGGACATCCCCCTGGATGACCCCGAGGCCAACAGGGCAGCTGCCAAGATCCAGGCTGGCTTCCGTGGTCACATGACCCGTAAGAAGATGAAGCCGGAGGACAAAGCAGAAGGGGAGGAGGTGAGCAGCACTGGGGATGTGCTCAACGGCAGCAAGGGGGACACAGGTCAGTGGTGTAGAACCAAGAGACAAAACTAGGTAGAGCAATATGGCTGTTGCCGTAAAGGATGGTAGCAGAGTAGCTGAAACTACAACGGAGATTTGAGGTAAGTGATGGTGCGGGGACGTCTGACCACACACATGACCGAAAAACACTCAGCTAGAAAGTTGCAAAATTAATTAAAATAAAATAAAATAAAATAAAACACAGAAAAGTGATGCTGCAATGTAGCATTTATGTCCTCAGGGAGCTGCAGCTAATCGAAACAAATGCTTTTTTGAAAAGCATGTAAGATAGAAAAGAAACTCAGTTTTTGAAGAATGAAGAAATTTGCTTTCAGTCCGATCTTAAAACATAAACGTCTTTAAAGAGCTGTGATGGTGTCATACAGCCGGGACATCAAAACGAATATGCCATGATAATGTCATATAGTAATTGTGTTGAACTTTGCAACACGCTGTAACACAATTACTTGACATCAAAGCACAGTCATTCATTTCAACAGCAAAATAAAATGCTTAATACCTTAAAAAAAATTAAAAGGTCGAAAGAAGTTGAAGAGATGAATAAATGTCCTTCAGAAGTAAAATTATAATTATATATATGTATATTTTAGCAATTTGTGTAGCTTAAAGAATGCAGAAGAAAATGCAGAGAAGAAAGAAAGGTTTGGATTACATAAAGTGTGGATATTCTCAGCTCTATAGGACAGGATATTCTGCATGCTGTATTGTGCAAAAAGAAGAAAGCCATACATCGTTAATTACACCTATCAGAACCTCCCATGAATTATATTGTATGTGATTAATTCAATACATAACTGAGTGACTCATTTAATGATCCCGTTGGGTCTCCAGCTACAGATGATTGAGTCCTCTGTTAAAGGGGTTTATAAATTGAATGTCTTGTAGATGTAACGTGATATCGCTAAAGAGAGAACAATCAGAGTTCATTTTAAATGAATAATCAAAGTTAAATACCTACAACTGTAAACATGTTTTAATTCCTACATACCATGATACATATCTGGAGGTAAAGGATAACATTTTGGGACTGGAAACCTAATTTCCATTTGTAGTCCAAGTGGCACCGACCAATCAAGTCTGCGCAGGCCGTGGTTGCTTGCAGCTAAACAGTCCATGTGGAGGGCAAAAGAAGCAGAGCGCTAAGGCTGAAACGAATCCTTACATGTGAAACGTAGACGTAGCTTTTCAGCTCCATCTCCATTCTCACGTCTCAAGTTGCTCATTGGATTCACGGATGCACAGGGCGCATTTGTGTGCTTATTCCAACAGTGACCTAACATCTCCACAAAGGAAACTGCTTTAAGACAAATAAAAAAATATCACCTAAAATCTGATTGCTTTCGGAAATATGTAAAAACAGAATCTGGCTCTTTTGAGATTCCCCCAGCTCTGGAAATCTCATCCTTATCCCGCCATAAGACAAAAGCATCTTTTTCTTTGAGATTGTGGTGAACTCAGGAGGTGCACGTCAATGACTCTCTATAACCCAGCTGCTTGCAGCCTTGCATCCTTATGTAGGAGATGTATTTATAGCCTGAGGTGCATTAGGTACAGTATACGGCTCAGAGGGCCAGGCAGAATTAATGAAGCTGTCGGACTGAACCCCGCATGCTGAACACTTCCCACTGGAGAAGACCCCCTTTTTACGCAACAGAACTAAGTTTTTGAGCTCATTGGAGTTTGTTGGCCATCACCTCTGGTAATGGCGAGAAACTGAATAGAAATAGAAGCATTTTACCACAAAAGATCCACTCACAGATAACTTTTGCCACTGTTTATAAGAGGCTTTAACCTTGAGGACAAGCATGTATATAGAGATTTTGGGGGTATTTCTTTTTTTTTTTCTTTTTTTTTCTTTTTTTCTTTCCATGCTCTGCAGTGCTCCACTCATCCTTGCCTGTGTCTGTTTTTAGAGACAGGAGGATCGGGGGCAGTAGAGAACGACGACACATCTGTGCCAGAGCAGTGACGCCTCCGTCCTGACCTGGATGAAGAGGAAGAGGGGGGAGCAAGGTAGCGAGAGGTGGCTGACACAAACTGGCGGGGCTGTTTTTTTCTCCAGACACACCTTTTTAACCCCAGGATTTTCTTTCCAACACAGATTAGCGGTAGAAAATGAACAGACAGTTTGAGGGTGTGTTATTTGATGTTTGTGAACTTTAACACTCCTCTGCTTCTCCAGCAGCCTCATCAGTACGGATTTGACCCAGAATTTGCAACTCACTGCATGTACTTGTGAAACTTCTGGTAGTGTGTTAGTTTTTAGATGATGATCTGTGAATGTGAAAATGAATGTCCTCTAAATGCTAAACGGGGCTTATTTTTCGATGGATCCCTCCATTCCATCTGTGTATAAACCTTGTCTGCATCAGCATTAAACTTTGTGTAATCAGTGGCTAAAATTCCGAGTTACTTTGCATTGTTTCCTGATGTGCTTGTACCTTGACCATAATTTACACACTTGACTTGCTTACAAAACCGATTAAAACATCAAAAAACATCAAAAGAACAGTAGCTATCTATGTTGTATTTATTCTAACTAGTTCTGATTGCAACTGCCTTGATTTATTTATTTATTTTCGATCACCTGACAAATCGGTTATCGCCTCACCTTTTCAAGCATTTTCTATAAATCTGATCTTCCAGAACAGTAAGCATGCAGTAATGGCACTTTTTTTTCTCCCCCCCCCCCCACATGCATTTGGTGCAGCTTTATCTTACAGGTCCAATATGCTCTGTTGTTGTGTTGCTGGGTTTGACTTGTTTGACTTATGTTATATCAGGTGTATGAAATTCCGTGGTCACATTTTGCAGAGCCGTCATGCTTGAAAACTAGTACAATAGTACCTTTGCTGAACTTTGCTGTAGATTCATGGCATTACACTAATAAATCCACCTCAAATATATGGGGAAATGTCTGTTTTAAACTTTGTTCATTCAAACAGTATGTTTGATGTCCTCTACCACTGAATTAAGTGGTAATGTTATTTTGTTTTGTTTTTCTACATCAGAGACGCTGAACCTGCTCACTTTTCTTCTTCAGTGCATTTTAAGCAGACCTTTTATTTGGCATGATCATTTTCTATGAGGCTGAACAAGACGTTTCTCCTTTGCGGCTGTGTTATACAAGGAACATTATTGATAATTCATAACCATATGGCTGTACATTCCGACAACTTCCAGTTACACTCAACTAATTATGAGGCTTTTACTACAAACATTCATAAAATAGGCGATTAAGATTGTTGGAGAGGCTGTTTGGATGAAGCTACAAAATGTTTTCATGACCTCAACAGATACATTTCCATAAACATCCTCTCTACTGAGCTATGTGTTTATGGACCGAATATTTTTGCAACACCTGGCCCACCTTTATTGCAATATGGCCATTAAAATCACAGAAGAATAACATAATTTCAGCTTCATTTGCCCAGGCAGTCTTGTTCACTTTATGAGAAACGCGCTAGAGCATCTTCAGTCTCCCAGCGCTCCCACTCAACCCACCCACACACATCTGAGCCACAGCACACTGCACACGCTGAAAACTGCACATGCACTCTCACACAGGAAAAACACAAGCCATGCTTCGGTATGCAGATCCATTTGCAGTCATTCATTCTCACTGTTGCGCACACGTAGCACACACCAGGGCTGTTGGTTTTGCGTGAGTGTTGCCAGGTGCAGAGATGGGGCAACTGGCACGAGTCTTCCTCTCAGTGGTTTTTTTGCAGAGCACTTCCTTCTCAGACTAGCATCCCTCCTCCGCCACACTCATAAACATCCTCTATGGGTTTTATATGGGCTGACTCTCTCTTTTCTCCTACTCAGTCCCAGAGGTGTCATGGCCATGTTCTCCTGTCTCTTTAATGACTGTGGGTGAACAATCAATATTCTGCACGCCTCCAAACATAGCACAACACCCACTTGGTGCTGTACATTGAAATATGAAAATAAAGGAAAATTCGGGTTTGCGGAAAAAAAAACAAAAAACGTGTTGGCTGGGGTCTTAATAATCTAATATGAGTCATGAGCAAGTTTGTAAAGCACATAGTAGCCTTCACCACAGTGAAGCAGGGAATAATTGCTCCGCCCCCTCCCCTTTTTTTATGTTGTCAAGTTGAATGTGGACTATTTTAGGATCAGATCATCTGCAAGATAAGCTTGGTTCATTCGCTCTCTTTCTCTCAGACAGCTTGTCAGTGAGAAATGAGCTCCTAACTCTCCTGGGTGGTAATTAGAGCTGTGTCAGCCATGAGAAACAGCAGGGGGCGCAATTATCTGCGTTTCTGGTGGACTCAACATCTTAGAAGACACATCCTTTTTAACTAAGTAGGTTACACAATTCGGGTAGGGCCATCACACCTGACAGATCATCACCATCAGTTATGTGATGGTACCTCAAATTGAAAAGATGGCATTTTGTGGCATCTCCGACGGCTCCGTCTGTAAAACATGAGCCGCACTAAACAGTGTTTTCCCACTTGTGGACGACTTCGTTTTTTCCTGACATAAGACATTCACACAAAATGACTGAGACACTGAAGCCTCTGTCTGTGCTCCCTGTTTGTTCCCCTATTGACTAAAAAGTGTCCCCCTTGATTTAGAGTGCATCAGGAGATGAGAGGGAGAGAGGAGGCGCTGCTTTTACTGAGGGCAGAGGTGGAGGGGAGAGGTTCGGCTTTGATGGCTGCAGCACACAAGAGTCGCAGTCCTGGGAGAGCGGTGGCGAAGCAGCTGTTCCCACACTCCCGGAGCTTTTTTTTTCAAGCAAACCCTGCGTCCTCCTCTCATGAAACCTCTCTTTGTGTCAAACAAGAAGAAAGAAAACATAACAAAAGATTATTTATAACGCAACTGAGTCACCAGCTGTTTTTGGTGAGCAAAAGTGTGGTTCAAGTGATGTAAAACATGTGGAAGTTTATGTGCACGCTGCCATCCGATGTAACCAATTGTGGCAAACTGCAAGAAGCCATGGTTGCAAGTATGGGGAAAAACTGACAACTCAACAATTTTTTTTTGACTGTGTTGTTCTTAGGATCATGCTTCAGTTTTTGCTTGTGTTTGTTTTTCACATGCATGGTGACTATTCAAGGACAAAAGAGCAAAAGACCACTAATAGAAGCCACAACCTGAATGTCAAAGCACTATTACTGACAACTTCACTTTAGGCATTTGCGTGATTGTAATTTCTTTACCCTTAGTTCACTGAATTAATGCTTCTATACCATCTAGAGGACACATTAGGTATAGCATATGGTTTTATTTCCCTCTCTTTTAATGTTTTTATTATCACGCATCTCCCAGACTGGGACAGCCCCTATATCTCATGTATCTGAAAAGTGCTATCGCATCAAGCAGCAAAAATGCTTCAGAGTTGTTTGTGTTATTAGCATGGGTCAGCAGCGGGACTGGTTGCCAAGTGACATATTGTGAGTTTATTGTGAGGCTCCCAGTACAGAGCACAGTTTGCACAATGTGACATAAGTGGGCCAAAGAGGGGGGAAGTGAGTTGTTTTTCAAACTCAGACCTTAGAGGGCTTTAAGAGGGTTCCTCTCAGATCTGCTGTTTTGGATGAAGCAGTGTAGTCCTTCCCGGCAGGAATTCTTTCTGAGGAGCTGAACTCAATATTGCTTTCAACTCTTTTATGGTTTATTTAGTGTCAGAAGGAACACTTCTTACTTTTACAGTGAGATCTACTGCGAGTGATAACAGTCTGTTAACGGCCTCAAAGCTTCCATTCTGAAAATGGAGTGCAGTGCGGTAGAGAGATGCTCATCCACACTATGTCTCTGTCTCACATGAACACACACACACACACACACACACACACCAGACACACACACTTGGTTGCTGTTGGCTGTGACTGGGGTGCTGTTAGGAGAGTGGGGCTCAGTGTGACCAGGCAGAGGCCAGTGTTGCAGGCAGGCAGGCAGGCAGTGGAGAGAGTGTTGATTCGTAGAGACGTGCCCAGGGTGGATAAACCATGCTCACAAAGTGGGAGAAAGACTCTGCCCAGGACACAAGATGAAGGTGGAGAGGAAGACCTCCTCTCCAGGCTACAGTTTTGCTGACATTCCTCCACTACTCACCCACTTTGGCCTCTTCTTTCTCCTCGTCACAGGTAGGTCCAAACATCTTTTGCCCTGAAAAAAGTCAGAGGATAAAGAATCTCAGTGAGGCTGCGCCATGCTACAAATGATTTACACGATAAATGTGTGTTTTTGCGATATTCTGACAGGCAAGCAAGAACAAATCCTGAAGATGAATTGTATTCTAATCAACTAGCCTCTAATTCATATTTTATCTTGCTTCACCTGATTTGCAGTCGTGTTCAGTGATAGAAAACAACCAAAAGCCAAATTAAACTCGAGCCTGCAATGCTCATAGAAGGAAGTCAAGTCCAAGTGGTTGTTGTAGGCATGTGAGCATAAAGACATGTAGTTTAAATGTGATAACAGCAAGTTTAGAAGAAAGCGGCTGAAAAACTGCTTTTTTTGATCGTAAATCTCCCGCTGAGTTCATTATTTATTGGGAAAAAGTGGTGTTGAAAATTGTTTTGTGTTAATTTATGTATTTATTTATTTTTAAGTGTGATAACATTCCATGATCCATACCGACTGGCCAGTCTCCCGACCAGGCCAGTTCAGTTAGATTCACTGGATCCATCTCCGACTTCACCAATGACAAAGAGTTTTTCTTTCTTTTTCACCCTCTCTCACTCTTTTCAAGGGAGGAAACTAGCCCCAACAATCATGTCCTTTGTTTTATTGCCTTGGCAACCCCTGTCAGGCGGACCAAATAGTTGCCATGGCAACAAGGCGATGCCCCGCTAACTGCCTCGCTGCACAGAATAGTGAACAGTGCGGAATCCCTCCCTCTCCCTCTCTCATCTACGTAGGTTTGCTCTTTCCGCCACTGAGGCCCGAACAGTAGGATGTCCCTCACAGGCCCGCAGCCAATGTTTAGACCTCCATGTGTCCAGCAGCACTGAGTTATAGGAAAATCTCCACTGTGAACATAATAGCTTGTCTTTGTTTGGTTTCCAAGACAGAGCTCCTCTTTAAAAGATGAAATGCAGCTCTGGAATACCTTATCCCTGTAACCCTGCGGATAATTGGGGTACACAAATCAAAATTAGAGTATTAGTTGTTCACTGTGAGGGGTCATAAGAAATTCCTGGGGTGGAGTCCCTGGGAAGCGGATTATCGATCAACATGTGACAAGACATCATTGGCCCAAGTGAACACAATGTGGGTGTATGTGTGTTTGTGTGCGAGCATAGCATAAAGCCAGCTGACTAATGACTGAGGCAACGGTGCATAAAATTTGGACTCATTAAATCGGCATCAAAGAAGAAGAAAGACAGAGCCCTGAATAATGACATCAAGGCAAATACGTATGAATATAAATCAAGCAGAACTTCTTGAAGCATGCATTTTGCTAAACATTTTACATCTTGTCATAATTACATGAACGCACATGGAACCAATTCATTCATGGAGTATGTGAAAAATCATTCAAATGTATTTTAAAGTACATCATTGGGAAATAAAACAGGTTTCATACACTTCATGGGAAAAGTTTAAATATACTGCGCTGTCTCATGTAGCGGAACTGAGTTTTCAGCAATGGTGGGAAAAAGTCCTGTAGCATTGCAATAATGGCAAACCACTCCATGCTCCTTTTCCCACACTTCTGACATTTTAAAGCAAGAGAAGTGCAGGCATAAATAATGAATTTCATATGAAATTAATTTGGCCTGAATTCCATTAGCTGTGCCTGTGTGTGCATGTCTGCTTGCTGTCATGTGATCGCGGCTTATTGGGACACTTAGATAGGAGCCATTATTGATGTCAGGGACATTTGTCTCTCCCTACACTGACAAATTAAAATGTTTGTTTTGATCTGCTTTAGGTGCATTAGGAAATTTACCAATCAAAATTTAAAAATAAATGAATGACTAAATAATGCCAGTGTAAACATTGCAAGTAAAGTTACATGCACATTTGCACATTTTGCAGAGTGTGGAGGGAAAGCTAATATTTCCCTCTAGTATAATGTTGGTGTCACAGCAGAATGCCCAGTCACCAGCCCTCCTTTATATACCGGCCTTTTGATTTTTGCAAGTTCATCAAATTTACTACTCAGTCTTTGGGTTTCACCTTTGGCTTTGAGCTTGCATTTCCCTTATTCCCCTGATCGCATTCCTGATTTATTTACTCTCTGAGTTTTGTTTATTGCAAGCGACCGTGACAATACTGGGTTGTGGCTGACTGAGACAGACCTCAGTGCCAGTCTGCTTTATTGTCTATTTTGGGACCATAATTCACAGAATGAACAAGATCCTGTGCTGAGAGAGAAACTGATGAAATTGAAATTAATGTTGGGAATATCAAGTGACAATAACGGTCTCTTTCTCATTCTCTATACAATCAAGGATATCTCCAGAGGAACAGTTTGTTAGACAGCAGGCAGCACCAGACAAACAGTAAACAATAGCTTGTTAAAATAGCATTTCCTGCAGAAAATGTATGTGTAGGCTGAAATACTGACTTGAACTGCTGAAGCGATGCTGGCAACGCTGATGTAATGCAAGACACTTCTTAAGAAAAAGCCTATAAAGGCACTCAGGCTTAAGATAGCCAAATATTTTCAAAGTATTAAATAGAAACATCCAAGCATGCCCATTTATTTGTTCACATTAAAAAAAAACCTTAATATTGGAGGAAGAAGAAAGATTTTGATAACGTGTAATGTGAAGGCTGAGAGATTGCATTAAAATAAAACAGCAAATTTCCTTTTGCTTTCGCTGAAGTCTCCCCCTGCAGACCACAAAGAAGGCAGGTTTACCGTACTCCCGCATTGGCTTTATGTTTGTGCCTCATGTGATATCTGTTATATCTGTTCCATTTTCCATCGACCATTTTCTACTCAGATTTTCCACTTCCGTTTGTGCTAGTAGCGAGCTAGTAGTAGATAGTGGGGGGTTTTTTGTCCAAGATTTTTTTTTTATCAAATGTATTCCTTTGCCCATGTCAAAGGCTGCAAAGCGACTGCACGACGTTCCCTCTGTTTCCTTCTGCAACCCCCTGCTGTCTCTGCATTCCTCTCTACCTGTTCCCACAGGTCAGTGTGTCTGTCATTTTTCAGGTGAGGTTTCAGGGGTCAATGTGACGAGCCAAACCCAGGTGGTGAGGGGCATGGTGGGGAAAGAGGCCCTGCTGTCAGTCAGCTACTCCAGCAGCAGCTCCGACAAGCCCGTGATAAAGTGGCAGCTCAAAAGGGACAAAGTGAAACCTATCACAGTTGTGCAGTCCATAGGAACTGATATCATAGGGAACCTGAGGCCAGAGTACCGCAACCGTATCCTGGTATTCGCCAACGGTTCACTGTTGCTTCACAACCTGCATCTGTCAGACGAAGGGGCGTATGAGGTAGAGATCTCCATCACGGATGACACCTTCACTGGGGAGCACTATATCGAGCTCACTGTGGACGGTATGCCAAATTATTCTCCTTTCAAAAACATCAGAACAATCAGAGCAATGCACATGAAAACGAGGAAGTGAAAAGCTAAAGAGTGATTGTAATAATAATTTTAAAAAAAACTACCTTATCTTGTGCTTGAGAGTGTGATTCTAATGCTCGAATTTAATTTTCGGAGTGCAAGTGCTCCGCCTCCCTCTCATGTCTTTGAATCTCAGTCGCAAGCCAACCATGTCTTCATCCTGTCATCCTCAGTTCCTGTGTCAAGACCTTACATCCAGATGATGGCGTCATCTGTCCTGGAGTACAGCGAGTACTTTAACTTGCACTGTTCCCACGACAATGGCACAAAGCCCATTTACGGTTGGCTGAAAGGAGGCAAGGTGCTGGCCAATGACTCACGCCTCCTGCTTTCACACGACCAAAAGGTGCTGACCATCTCACGCGTTCTGATGTCAGATGATGACATTTACACCTGCACTGTGGAGAACCCCATCAGCAGCATGAAGAGCATACCTGTCAGGCTCACTGTCTACAGTAGGTGGCATGTTACACCGCGAAGATAAGGTGACATTTGGGCCGAAGAGATCACGCTATAGTAACATCAAACGAGGTTTCGGGAATAATCTGATCATGACTTCACCTCAGTGCTCACCAACAATGCGTTTTCAGCAGCAATTATCATCTCACAGTGGCCCATACACAAGCATGTATGCCTGAACAATGTTGTTTACAGCAAATGTGAATCCGGGCTGCAAGTGCAGCAGAGCTGGCACAGAGCAGTTGTTAGCAGGCGCCAGTACGGAGCCACATGTCAGGCAGCGAGAGAGAGAGGGAGAGGCTCTTTAATCCAATGAATGGTCAGTTATTTATGAGGAAGGAGCAGAGTGAGAAAGCAGGTGGTGAGGACGCTGTGCCTCAGTGAACCTCAGTAATCCTGACTTCATTATTGCTGAAATGTTTTGTGGTGCCTGAGGAGAAGACTACAAACCTTCAATCTGCCCTCAGAGTGACGACCCCAACGTGCTACTTCACTGCACCTTATAATGCACGCGGCGTTTTCCCATTTGCTGTCATAAGTTCTGAAAGAAAGAAATGATACTCCCAAATGAAAAGTTGTCTCGCCTCCACATCCCCGAAGAGAAGAAAAATGACAAATGTGTTGCATGCAATATATTCGCAAAGCTGGTGGAGAAAATGTTACAACTCAGCGGCTCAGAGGAAAGAGTTGCTTATTAACGCAGATCTTTCTTTCTTCCCTTCTTTCTTTCTACATCCCTCTGGTTTAGGACGGAGTTCGCTGTACATCATCCTGTCCACTGGGGGCATATTTCTCCTAATCACCCTGGTGACAGTGTGTGCCTGTTGGAAACCATCCAAGTGAGAGCGCCTCTTTCTTCTCCCTTGCTCGCTTTCCTCTTTCCTCCCTCTTTTTCTTCTCTTTCATTGGCCTTGATATCTCACTCAAAGATGTGGTGAGAATCTTAAGTGGCTCAAGAAGTGCCAGCACACTCTGGTATTAGGAACATTTACACTCAGAGGAAAAGTGACGAACATGATGACCTGCATTTTAGGTAAACCTCGAAGATTTGGATGCTCTTTCATCTTGTCTTCCTTCTCTCTGTAGAAAGAAACACAGGCCCGTCCCCCAAAGAGCTCCCATGTATGTGGAGCAAAGTGAAAACGGCCATGATGGTGAGCGACACTGTTTCTTTGCTTAATACTGCCTTTATAGTTTTAGAGTATCATGGCACACCTCCTTTTTTTCCCCCCAGTTGATGTTGTACCTAAACCAACCACACTTGGTCGAAGGAGCCCCATGCCGTTGTATGTACTCAACGAAGATGTAAGTGAGGCACAATCAGAAACAACAGGAACAAACATAGTTAATATGCTTTAAAAAATGTGGCTGAGACTCCTAAATATAAGACACCATAGCTGATGATGATTCTAAAATGTGTCATCTTGTTTTAGGAGACTCTCGAGCGCCTGGAGGAATGTTCCAGCAATGCTTTCAGCCAATCAGATTTGAATATCCCTGCTACCTATGTCCCAGTCCTTCCCCCCTCCTCCAACAGAACTGAGCGGCCCATCTGGTCTGCCCCTCGCAGGTACCCCCGCAGCCCCTCTCCACTGGCGCAGCCTCTCCCGCAACTCCCCGCAGGTCCCTCCGCACGTCCCTCCCCTTCCCCTGCTCAATCGCCCGGTTCATCCCCACGTAATTTCAGCCCAATAAGAAAAGTTCGCCCTCCGGTTGGCATCCCAGCCAGCCACCTGCCTGTGGAGGCGGATTGTGTCGCTCCCGGCGATCAGACTCACTGCTCTTCCCAGCAGTGACAACGGCGCATGTTTCTCAGGATTCCTGTTAAATATGCCTCCTTTCATTCTGTGATATGTAAAGTACCTTTATAGCTAGTTTGTTTCATCCCGCCACAAGGATAATGGATTTCATGAACTACAATAAGAGAGCCACTTTTCAGCTAACTTTGCCTTCATGTCCCCTTCTCCGTCATCCGTTTGCCCGTGGCAATGCACTTCAGTAGTCTTTTGATGACATCCTGTAATATGAAGACATAAATCTTGTCCACCATGTTATATTTATGAGGCTGAGACAGTGAGCACTATCCAGCTCTCGTACAGTACGTGCTTTGATGATTTGATGTATTATGAATTCTTTCGGGATCTCTTGGTAAGTGCCTGTAATACGTTAAATTAATTGCTGGGATGGTTGTTGTATTTTGATTCGATTTGGTTTGTTTTCTTCAGACATTTAAACACCCCCAAATTTTTACATTAGGTCACTGTATAACATGAGGTAATTAAAAAACTACAATACCTGGTAGTTTGTCTTCAGTTTTTTAAATATTCCTTTTTTTCCAGTTGTGACTTATGTGTCTGACTATTACTATAAAACTTATTAAATTTTAACTGTCACAGACATCATGCAACAAAAAAATGGGGAAAAGGAAGCTTCTTTTTGAGTTCTTTTTTTCTAAGAAGCAGTGATTATGCTTGAAGAAAGCATTTCCTTCCTTATCCATTAGGTGTCACCCTTGCATTTTCTTAATTATACTGTTTCAGTGCAGGCTAGTTAAGAAACAGTACTAAGAGGAAATGCCACTTTTTTTTTTTTTTAATTCTTATGAATGTTCCTATTAAGGCGTACATTGCAGCAGCTGACATCACATTTTGGAGAGCGCATGTTGGCTTGATTGGAAGTTTCATTATTTTGCCCTGTTGCATTACTTTAAAAAATCTGTGAGCAGCTATTAAAATTGAAAAAAAGATTATTCAGTTCTTTGACATGAAAGAGTCATTGACAATCAGCTGTATTTAAACCAAAATCACTTATAAAAGATAATGATAAAGGAAGGCAATGCGGTTAATCAATTCAAGAGGAGGCTTTAAATAAAGTTCATATTTACAGTCCGTCTTAACTGAGAGTGGCAATCAGGACTCCAGGCCATTACCAGAAGCATTCTTGATTGCAAATCAAATTTTCCTTGAAATCACCAAACGAGTTTACAGTAGATGGCAAATGTATCCACATTATAAAGGTAATAATTATCTGAAGTGTGGTTCATTTTATCCTCACATTGCTGCTCTATCCACTGCACAAACTGACAGTGGGAGAGCTCGGAATAGAAAGAGCAAAAAGATTAAACGAGGTTCTGAACTGTATTCACTTGTGAAGTATAATCTTGTGAGGGGAAACGCACGCAAGCACACAAAAAAACCCAAAGTGGCCTGGTCTGTCACCATTATCAAGATAATGTGTTCCCTTCAGATGTTCAGCTGGACATCTTTTGTCATGAAAATCTGCGTGATTTCATTTATGGCTTTTATCCTGACATGTATCTTTCATTGCTGGAGGTGCTGCGAGTGTCATGGTTACCTAAGCAGACACAGTTGCCCGTTTTGATCTGGGCTTTCTGGTCTTTGAACCACAGTTTGCATTGTATATTGGTATGGTGAGTCATGAATACACAGGCACACACAAGCAGACAAATGCACACACGTGCGTAATCACTAGAGGGCAAGTCCTAAAATAATGAAAGTGGGATATTCTTATTGATTATATTGGAAAATGCTTTAAACACACCTTTAAACTTTTTTTTTTAATACTAGTCATATAGTGTTCTTATTCTCACCTGGTGCATCAGAGGAGTAATTAGACTCTGGGGAGCTGGATTACTTACGTGTGTGTGTGTGTGTGTGTGTGTGTGTGTGTGTGTGAGAGTGTGCGCGTGTGCAG
>CAAKHG010014356.1:0-18742 GCA_901007715.1 Dactylopterus volitans
CAGCTGGATCTTATATGAATACGTAATTTTGTCTAACTGATAAGTTAGCTAGCAGCCTCAGCGAATTTTATCTCCTTGTGCAGAGAGATGGCAGACAACATGAGGATCGACATCATCCCTGCCAACTCCTTCCAGGGCATCGCAGAGGAGTACGTTGACATGTGAGTACAGGAGCCAAGTTCTTTTCCTTAAATCATTATCGGATCTCGGAGCAACAATTTGTTGAAAATGTTTTTTGACGTGTCTCCATCTGCTTATGTAATTGAATGTTCAGTTCTCTGCCCTTGATGATATGCGCCTCTGACAACAAAATAAAATTGACGACATTGTGTCCCTGACAGGAATCTGGTTAGAAACGGTTTCAAGGAAATTCAGTCTCACGCATTCAATGGAACCAAACTCAATGAATTGTGAGTTGTCTAATCGTCATTTATTCTCATGACAAGCCAACAGCAACATGACGGACCAATATTGCTGATAGATATGTAGTTCAGGCTTAAGGCTCTTGTTTTCTTAATCATAAAAACTGAGTGTACCAGTAAACAAAGGTTATGTAAGACTAAACAAAGATTGGATGTCCTGTTGTTTTCTAAGTGTGCACCATACTGTTGAATGTTGACGGGGACGAGATACGTGGCGACACGCTGCAGACTAAAAATAATCTTCCTCTGTGACAAGTTCAGAAAACAAAACTAGATGAAAAACACTTTGGGCCGTTATTTTGCTGTAATTTGTCAGCTTAGATTTTCTGTCCTGGTGTATTTAAACGCTACAAGTGCGGGTGGGATTGGAGGTTACTGTGACTGTTGATTTGTTTTTTTTCTTTTGTAGAATTTTGAGAAACAACAGATATCTCAATAACATTCAGGAAGACGCCTTCGAAGGAGCTTGGGGTCCAAGTTCTCTGTAAGTGGCAATCAAGTTGATATAACCGTAAAAAGACTTAAAAAAAAAAATATTATCAATATTTTTTAAGATGAACAATGGACCACACGACTGCTTGTTTGTGAAAGAGGCGGCTGAGATGAGCTGTCAGAGAACTGTCATCCGACTCTGCACTTCCTGTTACACCTTTCAGCCCGCCGCTTTGTTTTTTTTCGCCCACAGATCTGATTCACACTGATGCTCATATATCCTCAGTGTCAGCTGCAAACAAGCAACTGTTTGTAGTTAAAGGAAAAGCCCTGCAAAAAAAATCTAATGTACACGATTCGCTTTGTGTTGAACGTCGTCGAGCATTTAGCGGCTTAGAGCCAGATTTCCTCCTTCAGCGAGGATAGATGGAAACGGAGCGAAAATGAAAGCAAACTCCGGGATTACAATTACCAGGTGGCCAGAAACTATTTGCTGACAGCATGCCGGTCTTTTTTCATTTTTTTTTTAATACTTTTGATTAGTTTGCAATCTGTAGATCTGATGTTGCAACTCATTAAAGGCATGGTCATTGAGAACTACCTTGTGTATGTGGAAAAAGGTGCTCCCTTGTCTCTCCTTAAATTGCGAAGGTTTGCTCCTCTGGATGCCTATCGTAACAGGATTGTTTTTTGACCCTAATATTGCTGTTTGACTTAACTACATATTTAAAAAGGTCTGACATTTATTAGCTACCCAGAATGGTAAAGTTAAAAACTGTGAATTTCCTCCAATCTACCATATCTCCATAGCCAAATCGCACACATTTAGTCTGCTCTGTATGATCTCCTTTTAATAACTAATGTAAAATCTTGTGCAATATTCAGTTTCATTCACTCAGCCTCCCCTAAGGCAGTTTGCGGCTCACCTCCCACTTTTAATAACTTCTGTTGTAAACAAAATGTCTGAAATCAAAATGAGTTGGACTTAAAAGTGCAGCATTTCCTTCTGCAGGCAAGTATTAGTAGCATCTTTTGTGTAAACGATCGTTCGACCGGATTTGAACTGTGCCAGTCACACAAGATTAATATTAATAACAATGTTTTATCATTTTATTGTAGAAACAGGCAGGCATACTGACAGCCTGTCTGTGTAAACAACCACCAAGACAGACAGGATTGTTGAAATCTGATTAGTGAGCAAATAGCAAAGTCTGCGGAGCATAGAGCTCGCAAGGTCTCTGATTATAAGCAGCCTGTGTTGTAGATATCAAATGTCCTTTTATCTTGGGTTTGAATTAGCATTTGTGGTGTTCACTGACATGCGGTAAATGCTAAAGGTCCTCCCTCTGCATGTGTGAGCTCCAGTATGGCACTTCAAGGAATTTTATTTCTAATCGCCGGAATAAAGGAGTCATCCAATCAAAGGCGGAGGCAAAGTGCGTGTAATATTGGTTCTGATAAATATCTTTTCATAAATGTCGACCATGTGTATAAAAATATTCAGTAGACATCAGTAATTAAACCCCTATCCTGTAATGAAGCATTTCTCCGGTGAATTAGCATCTCTTTAATAACAGCGTGATTGTCTCATTGGCTTGATGATAATGAAAACATAGTAAATTAAAGCTCGGCTGCCTCAGTCGCTACAGCTCAACCAGCACCTGCGGGAGAGCACATTTGCCTCCAACCGCAACTCCCACCAACATCAACAAAACAACAAATGATGGCTCCTTTATGGGAAAGAGTCTGGCTTTTTTTTTAACACTCTGACAGAGTTCGGCGTACAAATGAAACCCAGGTGGATCACGGCTATATACCTTACGATGATGCTACAGTATGCTTCTTTGGCAGCCATCCCACAAATCTTGACTAAAATGTGTGTCTGCATGTGTGATTCAGGGATGTTTCCTCCACAGCGCTGAGTTCCCTCCCCCAGAAAGGCCTGAGCCAGGTGAAATTTCTAAAGGCCACCTCTACTTTCGCTCTGAAGAGCCTCCCTCCGCTGGGAGGTCTGGCTGAGCTTCAGGAGGCTGAGCTCACATACCCCAGCCACTGCTGCGCCTTCCACACGTGGCGCCGGAAACAAAGGTAGCCGATGCGATTAATCCCGTCATCCGCATAAACAGCAGTCATTCAATGAATCTAACCGGCGGTTTGGCAGATTTGTAGTTTATGGTCAGACTGTGGGTTCACCTTTCACCTCCTTTTTATATTTACAGGGAAAGCGCCTTGAAGAACTTCTCAATGTTCTGCGATTTCAGCAGAACTCAAACGTAAGTCACCGCTGTGCCATTCTTAGGGACTGTATGACAATTACTTTTTTTTTTAAAAAGCTTTCACCGTTACCTTAATTTTGAATAATTTTTCATTTGATCCTTCTCTTTGATTGCGACACCCTCAATATCTCAAATAACACATCTGAATTGGCACAACTCATCTTGCGGTGAACAAGTAAAGATGCACAAAGAATTTTAAGCGTCATGTAAAACTTTATGGAATCATCATTTTCAGGTTGCACCCAAATCAATTTAACTGTGGAAATTGCACTCTAACCAACATTATGGAAAAAATTATTTAATATGCCGGCCAATTGTGTCAGTTGAGGTGACACAATTAACTTTTTCCTCACATCTTAAATTCTTCTCGAGACAGTGAAGCAGAATAAAGACAAGCATTGAGATTCTGTTTTGATTTTGATAACAGGGCTGTTGTCCTTTCCTTGTAAATATTTGATAACACAATAAATTGTTTAATCAGGCACCCTTCTTCAGCAAAAACAAACAATGCACATCCCTGCATATCAGATTCACCTTCATCCTTAATTTTCATGCAGTCCCTTAAGTAGACATTTTTCCTTGAGTGTTGGCAATATTAACATCTCTGTGTTCTCCAGAGAGCCCACTGCAGACGGTCTGATGGGTATTAATGATATCAACTTCCAGTATCCAGACCTGGAGCTGGAATGTCTTAACAGCCCCTTTGTCAAGTGCACGCCAAAGCCAGACGCTTTTAACCCGTGCGAGGACCTGCTGGGCTTCCCCATCCTGCGCTATCTCACCTGGATAATAGCGGTGCTTGCCGTGGCTGGCAACCTTGCCGTGCTGGTTATCCTGCTCATTAGCCATCACAAGCTAACCATTTCCCGGTTTCTCATGTGTAACCTGGCCATCGCCGACTTGTGCATGGGTCTCTACCTGATGCTTGTCGCCTTCATGGACCACCACTCCCGCCACGAGTACTACAACCACGCCACGGAATGGCAGATGGGCCCTGGCTGCATTATTGCGGGGTTTCTGACCGTGTTTGCCAGTGAGCTATCAGTATACACGCTGACTGTGATCAGCCTTGAGCGCTGGCACACCATCACCAATGCCATGCACGTCAACAAGAGGCTGCGGATGCACCATGTGACGGCCATGATGGGGGCCGGCTGGGGCTTCTCTCTGCTGGTGGCGCTGCTCCCTCTTGTGGGGGTCAGCAGCTACGGCAAAGTGAGCATCTGTCTCCCCATGGACATCGACAACCTGGGCTCTCAGGTTTACGTGGTGGCTGTGCTCATTCTAAACGTCGTGGCGTTCCTGGCGGTCTGCTATTGTTACATCTGCATCTACCTGAGCGTCCGCAACCCCGAGCACTCTGCACGTCATGGCGATACCAAGATTGCGAAGCGCATGGCTGTGCTCATTTTCACCGATTTCATTTGCATGGCACCAATCTCCTTCTTCGCCATCTCCGCAGCCCTGCGAATGCCCCTCATAACCGTGTCCCACTCCAAGATCCTGCTCATCCTCTTTTATCCCATCAACTCCCTCTGCAACCCTTTCCTGTACACCATCTTCACCCGGGCCTTCAGGAGAGACATCTGCCTGCTGCTGACCCGCTGGGGCTGCTGTCGCACAAAATCTGCTTTCTACAGGTCACAGACTCTGGCATCGCATCTCACCTGTGCCCAGAAAAAGCCCGCCAGAAAGCCTCACTCACTCAGCTTCTATGCATATCACATTAAAATGAGGGGCCGCTTCCTGAACAATGGAAATACATGAAACGGAATTTTAATGTGAACTTGAAGGCAGCAGTTGCTGTCTTTAAATAGAAACTTGAAAAAGAGAGTCATCAGTGAGGACCGAGTGACCTCAATTTGAAGATAACAGGTGTTGCAGCCCCCATGTCTGCACAGGTAATGTGGGTAGACGGTGACGAGAGAGAATGGAGAACAGTGGTAATTTGTTATTGTCACATAACACAACTTGTGTAGGATGTTGTTCCAAGAGATGTTTAGGTGTTTAAAAAGAATTTATTTCCTTCTGTTCATAATGATCATGATCTTTAGCTTCTTAAAATCAGATCAAATAGAAATCTTTGTATGAGTGTGTCAGTCTAGCGAGGCGGCCACAGGGAAAGCTGAGGCCTGGTTCACGAGACACATAACGACTGTTTAAAATGTACATTTTGACAATAAATTATTGCAATCGAGAAATGCGGTTGATTACTTCTGCTAAAGATTTTATTTTAGAACGTTTTACTCTTTTTCAAAGCTGTAGATGAACACTTGAATTCATTGCCTGAACTCACTCTTTGCGACACCCATCTACTCCTCAGCACCCAACTAATGTAACTTCCAGTTGAACTGCTCATTTGAAAAAAACAGACATTAGCATTATTAAAATGAACAAATCGACTCATTTGATATCCCACTGACTGTGTAATTAAAAAATTCTCGATTATAATCACATAAAACCATGATAAGAATGAAGATCTATTGTTTCAAATTAACCCCTTAGTTTTCCCCATTTATTCATTAGTTCCTCCATGTGCCATATAAATAGATTTTAGAGATAATGGGGGTTTTTTCTGCTATGGTTTCTTTTTAAATATAATGGGGGTAAAGCTTCAAAAACATTTTTTTTTTTTTTTGCATTGTCTGATTTACACTGTGCTTATTCACATCCACCACCATTTTGGCCAAGAATTTAAAAAAAAAACAGTTATTTGAGTTTATCTGCTAGTATAGAACAAGCCGGTCCATCACTTCTTGTTATGCGTCTTTGGCCCGAGAGGTGAAAGGGTCATTATTTTAGCTCCTCCAAATGAGGAAGTGAGAGAGATGCAAGGCGGGGACACAAGGATGGAGAAGCACTAAGCTGCCAAACCAGAAATCCTCTCTTCTATAGTGTCAGAAGTACATGATTTCATTTACTTCCTGCATGTGTTGTATTCATAAGTCACAGCACTTGGTCACAGAAAATTTCTGGGTCACAGGAGGAGAGAGAACACGGGGAAGCATAAGTTAGCACGGTGAAAAGACACCTGTGGTGTGGCAGCAGTGGATGTTCTCCCATCTGTCGCTCTCATTTCTCCTGGTGATGGCGAGTCGTGCCAGGAAATTGCACACCAGTCCCGCCACCCCACCAAGGAAACTCATTTTGGCTGTGTGTACCAGCATATTTCAGTGCCCAATTCTTAGGACCATAAGTGAGTGTTAGGACTCAGGATTTCTCCGGATGTACATCAACTCCTTTCCTTGGGTCTTGGTCCCTATGACCTAAGATGCGAGGTTAGCCACTGGCCGAGTGGGTTTCTGTATAAATGCTGGCGGACAGAAAGTTTGATTGTACGTCAGGTTGCCTAACAGTCAGCTGTTTTACTTTTGTAGTTGCATGTGCTGGGAAAAAAGAAAGACTTCAAGGTTATAGCTGTATCCTCACTAGCTCCTTCAGCAAGCCTCCACTCTCCTCGCACCTCCAGATGCATTGTGGAAATTGCGAGAAGAATGATTTCCTGGTCACAGGCAAGAGGATGGAGAAGAAAGTAGATGAAAAAAAAGAGCCCTCTGTCACTTTGTGGTATGACGTTACCCTCTATTGGTATGGGGCATTGGCCATGAGATGCTAGCTTGACTCAGATGACTTTTACCAGGGTAAAAACCAATTTGAGCTGTATCTACATTTTTTTTAAGCAAATGTGGACCAGTCTATCGAAAAACTCGCCAAAATCCCAAAGTTTTAGCATGCTTACATACACATTTTCCGGCTAATTTGATATATTATAAGCAATTTCTTTGGTTTCTGAGGCAATTCACAGAAAAAAAAACATGAAGTTTAACGTCAAGACAAACAGGCTTTCTAGGGGGCTGCTGACAAAGAAGAAACGTTCACCGAGTGCAGCACAGCAGTATGATTAAATGTATTTGATGCACGATTAAAGGAAAATCTTTACAATGTTTGAAAATCAAACAGCACATTGGGTAGCAATGACACAACAGGACTATGACAAAGAAAACACACTCGAGCTTTGTTCCACTAATAAAGAAAACTTGCACAATCACACAACATAAATTTACACTCTTTATCCCGGTAAATTGGATTTGCAACCAAGTAATTTTCAGTAAATGCCTTGCAGCGTACTCTTGATAATTGCACTGATAACATAATGAAAAAAAAGTATCAGTGATTTTTTTTTTTTTTTTTTGGCACAGCGGTGTTCCAGCTGCCTATCTTAGGAGTGAAATTACAAAGACGTCCGAGTTCACTGATCGTTTCCCGTTTAAATTATCGTTCCTCCTCTTTCAACAAAATGATCTGATCTGTTCAATAGAGAAAAACCCCATTACCATTCCGCTTCCCCAACAGCCTTGGAGAATACGTAGTCCCGGCCTCCATAACACATTACTCCATCTTTCAAATGGAACTTCCAGCGGTTCTTGCTGCGGTGAATCTGCAATCCAGAACATACAGTCAACAGTGTTCAGAAATATAATTTGTTGAGGGGTAAATGATGGGTGTGTAACCAAAAATGTTCATACTTTTTCATATTGGCAGACGATTACATTTTCTGTGTCAAACAGATCTGGGATGTCTTGCTCAATCACGTCATCACCGGAATTCAAAGGATCCTGTTCAACATAAAGTGCATTGCAGGGAAAAGGCAGCCGTTAGAGCACGCATTCATGGTGTCAATGAAGTACTTGATCAATAAGCATCCTCTCTGGGAGAGGAAGCACAGATCAAACGCAGTCGTCTTCTTGGACACTTTATTTTACCAACAGTAAACCATCGCTCGTGAGAATTTATAGCACAGTCATTCCTACCTCCTCCTCTGCATTAGCAAGCTCGTCGGCTCCTTCACTGTCGCTGCTGGAGGAGATGCTGTTGTCGACGCTGCTTCCATCTCCCTCCTGCAAAGCCTTTATGGCCTCTGCATTTATTAAACCCAGAAAGTCGTTGTCTTCCAGACGAGCTCCCTCTTCCTCCTCCAGGTCAGAGTTACCTGCAGGACCGTCCAGCTGAACAATGTCTGACAGTTCACTGTAGCTATAGTCCAGGTCCAGCTTTGAAGAAACATACAATGCCATGATAATCAGCGCACAAAGTTTGCAGCCAATCTTCTAGAATATAATTCTTCTAGTGGTGACACAGCAGCCTCAAGCATTTGAGTGCAGTTCATGCAGAGAAGATGCAGCTGAAAACTTTACTCTTCGGTAAAACTGTAGGAGTCATGAGGCCTAAAATAGTATGCAGCAGAGGTTAAGATATCTTTATTAATCCTATGCGGGAAAATTAATCCCAGATCAAACCAGAGCCAGTAAACGTTGCCTGTTTACAGAGCTCTCGCCAAATGAGTCTTGTTAGCTTCAGCAAGCCTGGCAAAAAGGTACAGCTGACTACCGTCCTGACAAAGGAAAAGTAAGAGCAGCATTGTCTCCATTGACCATAGCCGCTGGAACACCTAAAAAGGCCTGTAGCCAGATGTCATTGTCTAGATAAGACAGACATGGATGACATATTAAAGGACCAGTGTGTAGGATTTAGAGGGACCTTTTGGCTGGAATGTAATATTCACAATTACATCATTATAGTGTAACCTGGAATCCATGATGATTGTGTTTTTGTTAACAAAGTTTGCTCATCATATTTACATAGGGATCTGGTCCTCTTCAATGACGCCCGCCATCTTGGACCGGCGTCTTACTGCAGTAGCCTAAAAAGAACCAATCAAGTACTTTTGCATTTTTACTTTGGAGGTGGCACATTGAATTAGTGTGAATACGGACACCGAAATTAAAGTATAAAGGCAAAGTGATTGGCAGTGCTGGCTTACCAGTTTGTGTCATGGGACATTTGAGGACCCAAATTTTGGCAGATGAAGTATCATTTGTTATTTGGTACCAAAAAAAAAAAAGGAAGGAATTATGAAGCCTCTAAAGTCGGACCAGTGGTGGCAGGAAATGAGGATGAACATTATTGGAATCTCAAATAAGGGACAAATATCTTTAGAGTGATGCTGATGCTTTCTGCAGAGCAGGAGAACATCGTAGAGGAGGGGTATTCACCTGGGTACAATCCGCAACTTCACCACCAGATGTCACTAAATTCCACACACTGGTACTTTAATACTAGGCACCAATGAATCTCAGTACCTGCATGATGTCCAGGTCCAAAAGCCCTGGGAACTAATTCTTCCCATCATGCATCTGATCATTAGGCCCTCGTTCTCTCCATGTTTCCAATTATAATGAAGGGTTTCTGTTTTAATTTTTCATCTCCATGCACAAAATAAGCCTCCTGTAATATGCAGCATGTTCATAATTCTCTTAGAGTTGGAAGACCTCAAAGCCACAGAGGTCATTATGCAACTGTGTGCACATGGTGAGTGGAACTAATGACATTTGAAACTTTACATAAAGTCTGCTGTGCGCCCATTTAAAAACACATTTATCAGCTCTTTCCTACAAGAAGACACTCAAAAAGCGGGAATATTCTCTCCAAATTATCTCAAGAACTGCCTCAGACAGGTTGTAAGGCTTCCTCACCCTTAAAGCCTTTTCTCGCTCCACTTCAATCACTTCTTTGAGGATGTCATCAATGTCTCTGGTCTTTAACTGTGCAGCCGGTGTCAAAGCCTCCTCCCTGCTGATCTGGAAGTCTAGTAGCTGACTGCAGGGCGAGCCAGTCACACCGAGGTTGACAGGCTGTGGACCCGGCTCACTTTCTTCTTGCGTGACCTCCGGTTCTGGAGATGGAGCCGCCTGAAGCTGCGAGGTCTCAGCAGCGTTAGCTTGTGGCTGACAGGGGGGTAAAGTGGTGCTGAGTGGTTTCGGTGGCTGAGCGACAGACGTGGCTGGCGCAGGCAATGGCGCCACCTCCTGACTGTTGCTGGGCGGAACCGCAGCTGAAGAACTCGCAGGAGCTTCTCTCCAATCAGTGGCTTTCTGCGGCTGCTGGGATAACGCTTGCTGCCCCGCCGGGGCCTGAGTGACCACCACGGGAACGTTGACCTTGTAAAGTTGACCTAAGTGACACAAAAAAGGGAGAGTGATACATTTCCAGTCAGAGGTAGCGCTTGTTGCATGTCATGCAGGTCCTGCATACCGGAGGCCGTTTGTAGAGTGACTCCAGCTGGTATCTGCACAGGATAAGGCAAACCAGCAGGGAGCGAGAACGTAGCAAGCGTCTCAGAGTTGTTCTGCAATTACACATTTATCATGCTCTGTCAGACAAATCAGCCGAGCGAGTCACTCATGCAAACAGTCATGTGAAGTGCTTGCCTTGACGGGGAAACTCTGGATGTTCTGGCTGGCAGGGATCACAACTGAGGCTGCGAGCAGGAAAGAATGAAACTGTTACTTTACGCAAAAGTAGCCGATAGACTTCTTTACATGTGTTGTAATGTAATTACATTTTTTTTATTATCTGATGATTGTAACCAAAGAAAAATACAACTGAGATGGGGAGAAGAAAAAAAAAATGCTCGTGTGGTTCCCGGCTGCGGTTTTACTTGCGAGTTCTTGATCAGTCCGGCTGTAGTTGGCTGGAAGCTGCAGCACAAAGTTGGATGAGTTGATGTTGTTCTTCCTGAAGTCTTCCATTGCTTTTGACTGCATCATCTTCGACTCCCAAAGCTGCGCAGCAGAAGACACAGCGGTCTGTCTTCCCGGTATGGTGTACACTTCCATCACTAGATGATTTAACTTTGCTGTAACTGACAGCTGACGTCTGACTGTGCATTACAATTCTTTAAAAATGAGGCAGGATTGTGTGGGATATGACTCACATGTCTTAAGTCATCCAGAACGCGGTCTTCAAGCCCTTCATCCAAGAAGAGCTCCCTCATGCTCTCAATCACGTCATCAATTATGGACAAGTAGAGTTTGGCCTGCAACAATTCACGAAAATAAAAATATATTCACAAGACACCGGGTGTTGAACATGTAACAACCTCGATTCAAACGTCTTCCAGCGTATGTGGTTCATGGTCGGCTGAGGTGAGGCCGACTCGTGCACCTTTGTCATGCGCTTTTTGGCAAAGTTCACATAAATAAAAGTATAATTCTTAGATATGGAATACATTTGTAGAACAGATTCAATCACTCAGCAAAATTAAGATGATAAAATTTAAAAGAGTGTTTTTTTTCCCAATTTTATGATGATTTTTTTTACAGTGTGCAATGTAGTTAAGCGTGGCCTTGATATTCCAATCACATATTTCTGGGATTTTTTTTTTTCCAGCCCATATTTTAGTACGAATTATGCTTTTATGCAGAGGGAAGCAGTTTGACTTACCACCGGACCGGTGTTGGTCAGCATGACTCACGGCACAAACAGAGGCCAGCCGACCTGCCAGTGAAGATCAGCCTCCATCAGCGGCCAACTGCTTCAGAGCCAAATTGTTTCTGCCCGAGCAAGCCTGATGGGAAACACTCGCACAGGTGATAGTAATCACACTCCCACAGGGGGGGAGTGACTGAAGCTGCGACCTGCATGTTTGTTTGGATGAACAAACGGCTGCAGCAGCGAGGGCAGTTCTCTCACCTCATCTCTCCCGCCTGTGTTTAATTTTTTAACATGAACTTCAAGTGAACTTTAATTCCACAGTCTCTTTCTTGGGTGACGAGTTGTTGTTTTTTTATTATTATTATTATTTCATTGCAGCAGTGATCTCACAGGAGTTTGGTTTATTCCATGCAAACACCATAACAGAATACATCATAACAGACTACTACTACTCTGCTTGGGATTTTATGTCCGTATCTGTATATTATCTGTAGCAATGATGGCTCGGTTGCGGTGGTTCTGTGGGAGCTCGGCGCCAGGGGTTAAAAATAAATAATTCAACCTTAACCTCATTCTGAACTCAGTGGACTTGCAGCAATGGCAGGAGCCGCAGGCCCCGCGTGGCGTCGGCGGCGCCCTTTCGCCACCGCAGCTCGACTGCTACGACGATAGCGTGGAGCCAGTCAGGGTAGGAGGTCCCCACAAGCTCTATGAAGGGGTGTCACAGGAATCACGTTGTAAAGCAATTCTCTTTATCATCAGCGAGAGCTTAGGTCTTAAGACGTCACCACTCAGAAAAACCCGTCTTCAAAACGGAAGATCGCATAGAAATAAAGGATGCATGAAAGTGGAGTTTAAGCTGTTCATTTGTTCATCATCGGGCGAAATTTCAGCGTTTGCGTGTGTGCAACTGCTGCAGGACACATTGTTCTTTTTGTAGAGAGTGTTTGCATATAAATGACTAGGCAGGAATCGACGGGCTCTAAATTAAATATAATCTTCAAAGACCAAGGCTAAGCTGTTGTGTTTTGAGGACGCTCTTGCATCATCATAAATGCATCATGTCTCCTGGTCGCCTGTCCGGACCGTCGCCGTCAGCGGAAGCAAACTCAGTCCAGGGAAAGACGCTTCACCTTCCTCTGTCTGTTAGTTGGTGTGAAGCGCTTCGGTAAATCATCTCCTAAAAATGAAAGTCGCTCGTGCTGAGCAGCATGATGACACTGACTGCTGTACACTGCCTCCTTGCAACCAAACTGTACTGACTGGCTGAACTGATTTGAAGTGCCGCTTTGACACTTGCATGGGTGTTTGTCAAACAAAAAAAAAAAAGAAGCTATGTACCTTTGTTCAATCAACTAAGTTTTATTGTGATACATCATAAGTGGTCGCGTGCTTTTTTTTTGGCCACCACCAAATGTTTGAGTGAGGCATTTGTCATTTAGAGGCAAGCTGTAATTTCGGTGGTTTAAACTTGCACGCGTGCTCATTTTTTTACTCCGCTTGTCGTGGAAGTGCGTGACGAGTGCACGTTGCACGGCTGCCTCGACGAGGACAGCAAAGTCAGCAGTGATGCTGGTTCGCTCTCGTGATACTGAACGTGTGTTTGTGTGGCGTGGTGGAGACAAAAGTCACTTCAAGTCACTTCAGATTTAATTCAGCTTTTATACTCTTGATGTACATAATATCCAGCTTGAGCCAGGTACCGCATACATTACAGATCGAAGAACTTGCTGCTCACCATCACCATCCTTACCCAACTTATTCACAAACCAGAGGCAGAAAGATCAAATAATCAACATTTGATTTGCTTAAATAAAATTACAGTCCTCCAGAATTGATCTCGGTATAAAAAAAATCGGTCGGCTGAACACATAAGCAACGTAAGCAACGAGCCACCTTTCATGTGGAATAAATACTGCCCCATTTGAAATGGGTCTCTTGGGATGTGGCGCCGTACGCTCAGCAAAGTGTGCACCGTCATGTGGCTGCACAGCAGTTGTAAGAGCGCCGTCTGCCATTTGTTTCGTTAAATGCGCGACAGTCCAGGCAAAAAGCAACACCGCCACAGCGACACTATTTTGAGAGGACTTTTGGCTAAGGTTGTTTCATTTGCTCACTGAAGGAAAAGAGAGGAAATTTGAGAAGAACCTCAGTTTGGAGGGGATTACTGTATTTTTTTTTCACTTTAGTGCCCCTCCCCATCCCTGAGATCCTCAGTTTGGAGGGGCTTTTTCATACAGCACATCAACATCCATCTGTCCAAAATATGATTTCATGGTCTGTCGACCGTCTCATGTTGCTTAGACTGATCACAGATCAGAGTTGTGTGCAAAACCTCTACTGAATAAATTCTGATCATTTGAATTCAACCTCAGTCATTTCAGCTTAACCGCCCTCATCAGAGTCACTGTACACAAAATGGCCCAGTGCTTCTGCATCATTGTGATATTACTTCTCTGCATTGCTTTTTCTTGCATGTGAATTCACCCTTCTGTTCTTTTGTTGTGACATGTTCTGAACAATGTGGTGTTTAAAGCGTTAGACTAAAACATGATGCCACTACAACATCACTGACTGGTAATACAGAGGCTGCAGAACTCAACTGAGCCAAATACTAAGTCATGGCATAGAATTCAATGATTTCCGAAATGATTCCCAGGGTAGCTTAAAAATTGGCTTTTCTGAAATGCACTGAAAGCTGCTCGTTACTTAGGTTGCTTATTTCATTCAGCACACTTTTATTAAGGCTGCTAGTCATTCTGGAAGGCAGTGCAGATGATGCAAATGCAAGCTTATGTACAGTACTCATATAAACTGTAATTTTCCAATCAATAAAACTATTAAATGTAAAGTGCTAGGCAAAAGGACCTTGTTAAGTTGTTTATTAAGTCTAGATGTCTTCAGTCATGGTTAAAGGATACTAAAATCAGTCAATCTCCATGAGAAATACTACCAGGCTATGTGTAATTAGATGAATTTGACACCAGATAAATAAAGAAAGTCCCTCATCACCCTTGTTTTTGCGCATTTTTGCTGTCCCCCTGAAGATTTTGGCAAATGTTTTAGAGAAAAGGGACAGCATCTTCCTCTTTCACTGTGTCATGCAGCCAGATTGCCTCTGTGACTCCGTTTCAATCCATTTCTTCTCCACTTCCACCTAAAAAAACAAACAAAAACAAAACAAAAAATGACACAACAAGGTTAGTTCCACCAGCAATCAAAATTTGATGCTAAATGACAATAATGTTCATCAAATAGGACTAGTAAGATCTTACCTGACAATGATACCGTGTCCAACTGGTCACGTGTTTCTGCGGCTGGATGTCGTTCGCAGTGCCCAGTGACTTGACCCTGGTCTGTGACACGACAGCGCCCATTATTTCACATTCCATGGTGACAAACGGGTACCAGTCATTTGGGATTTCCTGATCGGATCCCAGCTCCAGCTTGCAGGAAAACGAATGAGGATGATCCACAGCTGCAAAAGAGGAAACAAAAGGTCACTTACGGCTGAGCGTCACATGGTTTCCTCAGAATCAGCTCCGGTTCAGGATGCAGCCTAGAAGTTTTGAGCTTAAATGTTATGATCAACAGAAGACATTACAAGGCCACCATCCTCCAAAGGCTCTGAGGCCCAAGTGGAATCACTGTGTTCACACCTGCCCAAACCTAGGGCACCGCAAAACAAAGCTGAGTCTGCTTTAACCGGACTGCATCCACCCACACTGCACAACAGAAATACGTAAATGCTGGCAGCAGATTTGGGGCATCAATTACCTGCGAGCTTGTGTCCTAGATATTCGTTTGACATCACACATGCTACTGTAACTTTTCCTGAAACTCAGGAGACGACCAAACCATTTTTTTTAAGGTGGAGGCTATTAGCACTAAGGTGTCCATGCCCATCAGTGCAATTTACACCCAGGCAGATGGAAGAACTTTGCTAACAAGTCGTTGTCAGAACAGAAAACTTTTTAAATGTTAAATATTTAGAAAGGGTCCTTTAAAAAAAAAACAACAACAACTTGATGATACTTTCCCAACCCGAACCAAGTGTTCTTGATGCCAAAACCTAAATAAGCTAAAAGAAAACAATAGACTAACTAGATCTATATCAAATAAAAAATAACCCTCTCCCAGGAGAAAATTAAAACCCTGTGATAAAATCATTTATCCACCACAAACTGCTCCCAAAACAGACCTTGTTGCTCCTTGTGGTTATGGGGGATAGTTATCAGTCTTTTGTGACTATTCTCATCGGGGTGCAAATAGACACTCGAAAAGAGTGGCAAACACAGACTGAGCGCATGTGCGAGAACAAAAAAAACCTGCAGAAAAAGCGACAGCGGTGAGCGGGTGCATTTAATTCCCCCCAAGATTTTCATACCTGTGTTCTTTGCAGGTAGTCTGTCAATCCTCCAGACCACGGCTGAATACACATTCTCGTACTTGACGGTGCCGATTGACACCTGCATTACAGGCTGCGAGTCGGCGGTGCTGATGGAGCCCAAGCAGGCGTTTCGGTTCATGCGGGCCTTCAGTGACCTCTGTCGCAGCAACGCCACCGTTTGTGTCACTTTGATCCAGTCGCCCGGCACCGGCACGCGCAACACTATGTTCTCACACGGGCACGTGTCAGACACCCTCCTGGAGCTGAGGAAGGTCGGCGACATGTTGAGAAAGGCCTGGAGCTCGACATAGGCGCCTTGAACCGTGACCACGGCTTTCACGGAGAGCGGGATTTCTGTGCAACCCAAAAGCATCGTCTTGTACCGCATCAGCTCCACCCTGCATGCGTCGGGGGGAGAGAACTTTACCAGCCGGGACCTCTCAAACTCGGTCTCGTTCACGCATTTGTGAAAATGGCAGTCTGAGATCTCCATCCAGAGTTCGCTCTCCTCCGATCCGTAGCTAGAGTCGAAGCGCAGCAGCCCGAGGTCATTGAGGGCCAGGAAACAATCTCCTAGTCCGTTCAGAAAGGCAAGACAGTGGATCTGCGTGAACGCTGTGCGCTCCTTGACCTCTCCAAACTTGTCCAGCTGTACCCATATGTGATCAGTGATCTGCAACGACAGCTCCTGCTCCTCATGATGCCGCCTCGGTTGGTGGGGCACGTGCAATTTAAAGATTTCCTCTTCCATGGAGACGACCAGATCCTCCAGATCATCGTGCACTGTGGAGCCAAACTTGAGTAGCTGATCGACCTCCGCTTCGTGATTAACCTCCAGCTTTGGGTGGTAGCGTTTCTTTTCTGTGTAGGAGAAATGTTCCACCTTGACAGTGAGGACTTTGCGGGGCTCGCCATAGCTTTCCAGCTTGAGGTCTGAGAGCCTACACTGAGGGAGAAGTTGGAACTCTTTGAATGGCTTCTCCAGCCCTTTCTCGTAGTACATCTGCAACACACCTCCAGGCAACAAGCGGAGGTAGATCGGACCCCATTGTCGAGAGGACATACGGTTCTTTTTCTCTGGAATCCTGAGCATCACGGACCAGCCGTCTCTCTTCTGGCTACGAAACAATCCCCGGGGGACAAACTGGGATGACCCCTCACTTAACACCTCACTCCTGCAACTTAGCCGCCTCCCCCCATCTCTCTCCGTCTCTGGTTCATGGTCCGTTTCTGCTCGCAGGCCTTCCAATTTGTTGCAAACATAGGAGAAGGTGCTCTGGAGGTGGTCACGTGGAGGTTCACTGCCGTCTTTGGTCCGAATAAAGAAACGTGGCAGGCTGTTGTCAGACTCTGAGTCTGATGAGGAGCTGCCCACATCTGCACTGTGTGTAGAACTATCCCAGAAAGGGTTGTAGTGTCCTGAGTTCCCCTGGAATGAAGGGAACGGCCTTGGTTCATCTGAGGTTTGACTCGAGGTCTCCGGTGCAGTGGATGTGCTGGAGAAGCTCTGGAAGAAGTCATTTTTTCCCCTTGAGTTAGAGTGAAATGGGGACGCACTGCTAGGAACCCCACTCACGGGAGTGCAAAAAGGTGTGGTACATGGTACACAGGAACTATCACTAAGACTTGAGTGACTTTGAGGGGATTCCAGGGAACTGTTGAAGCTCCACGAGGTGTCCCTGATTGGCGGAAGCACTAATTTCAGGCCATTGGGACGTGGTACCGATGTTTTGATGTGGTTATGTGACTGCGGGGGCTTCTGAGGTGATGCGAGTGGTGTGTTGTCATCTTCAAATGTGACCCAGTTTGAGTAATTAGTGGAACACATGGCTGAAGAGGACTGGCAAGAAGTTCAGAACAACAATCCCTTCTTTGTTGCATTAACTGTTCCCCACTTCAGAGACCTTTTCATCTGTAAAAAAAAAAAAAAAAGGGGACAGAGACAGTTTAGAAAACAGAAAAATAAGTGCTTTATTATGAAGATAAAATCCAAAGATATTCCGCTGGTAACACAACATATGATCTTGCATAGATTAGTCCCGATTTGAAAGCAAGAGTAGGCCCATTTGGCTTGTTTGTAGCGAAAGAGGGAGAGGAACTCTTGGGAATATGAATAAAACATATTTCCTTCAGGTGCTCCATTAAAGCTTCATGAGAGACTGACCTTGAATACTTGCAAGGAGTTTATATTGGTTAATGCCACAAGTAACTTAAGCTAATTTGATGTAAAAGCTGAGCTAAGCATTCTCCAGTTGACTGTCTGAAGAGCAGTGGGAGTTTGTGTGAAACCACAGATAAACTTTGCTTTATAGAATCCTTCATAAAAAACATCTTTAAATCAAACTGTCTTTTAAATACATTATTGGGCTTGTGCACACAATATTTTGTTCCCTTAGGTATAAAAAGTTCAAATAACCCTGTCATGACAAAGAGCGCCTCAAAATGTTTTTCGCGATCACACACTTGTTTATGCTGATCTTATCACTGAAAGGGAGGGGTCTTAAAATATCAAAGCATGTCAGAGGCCAGCAGTGTTGTGATTTTATGAAGAAATAAATGTATATAAAAGCGACCTCCGCTGGCTCTTTCACAGGACCTTGGTATTGTGGTAAGACGATACTGAGGTGATGTGTAAGTTGGCCGTCATGGCTCTATAGAGGGTGAGGTCAGTCTGCCCGTCTCAACATTCACAACTTTGATTCATCTTCACTTCTATCAATGGATTGCCACAACAACAACAACAACAACAGTACAGACGTTCATGTCCTTCTAAGGATGTACAATAATAATTTTGCCGACTCCTGTCCTCTGGCTCCACCATCAGGTTTGAAAGTTCTGTGTGTCCAACTCTTGATAACCAAATACCAGTACTACTGATGAGATCCGCCTCAGCTGTACATTCTCACTTTGAGCATGATGGCGTGAACAGTTACGGGAGGTTAATTCTC
>CAAKHG010014356.1:23969-35314 GCA_901007715.1 Dactylopterus volitans
CTCCTCTCCCTCTCTCTCGCTTTCTCACACACACACATACACACACACACACACACACACTAACACGCGCAATAACACCAAACTCTGCACACGTGCGACCACACCGACATTTACTGTGCGCGCCCTCCCACAGATAAGCGAGCGGTAAGAACTCTTGTTTCATTTGCTCTCATACACAAACACATTAAGCAGGGAAAAAAAAAAAGTACACAGACTAATCAACAGGATTTGGTCTTCAAGTCTTGACTTCAGTCAGTTTTAGCGACATCAACAGTTTTCGTCTTCCGTCCATTTTGAGAGGAAGCCGCTTTTTCTTCCGTCCGGTTTTTGGCCAAAAGGTCATTCGGCAGCTTCTGGCAGTTTTAGCGAATCATGTTGAAACTGATGCTGTGACAGGGAAAATGGGGGTGGGAGGGTTGCCTTCTCTAGTCAGACTTGTTCAAGCTCCTGCAGACTTTGTTTGTATTGCCACAGTGGGGAAATCCGAGACTCGTGTAGCTCTCCTGTAGCTTTGGTGGTGTTTGGTGATCCCAGGACGTTGCTGAGAGTCTCCTCCCTCAAGGTGCTGTCATAATCCCAAACAGAGCCGGATCTAGCGCCCTTTGTTCTTTTTGGCATTTCCCTAAAGGGACAAAACATATATTGATATATACATGATCAAGCATAACATTAGGCCCACTGCATGTATACCACTGAATATAAGAACAGCCCTGCAATACAGTCTCAATCTGTTTGAGAGAGGTGTTGACATGTTTTAATGATTGTTACTGGGGCTGCAATTTGTGACGCTGTTGAACCATACTGGGTTATACTGAGAGGTGTCCCTAATATTTTGGTCATCCCACTCAGTTATACAAAAAGCTAAACATCTAGTGGTCATAATGTTATGCTTGATCGGTGTATATACGCGCATGCGCGAGCACACACACAGACAGACAGACAGAAAAAAAAATCTCATTAAAGTTGTGTGACTGCGTTGCATTCAAGCGTAGTAAGTTCAAAATCTGCAAACAGGCTGCGGCTGGTTTCTGGCCATTTAAGAGGAAATCACTACCCTCACCTCACAAACATGTTCTGTCCTGTGATTTCCCATCATGCACTCATGCTGTGCATACATGCAGGAGCATGCCCAGTAAAAACAGGCCTCTCCGTTTATGCAGCCTTCACTCAATGACTTTTTCAGATGGTTCCCCTGGTGGTTTTCCCATCAGACCCTGCAGCAATCCCGTCGCCACCAAAGACCCTCCAGGTCACTCCGGCAGTGACAGAAACTTTACACTGTCACCGTCCAGTCCAAACCCTGAAATGATGCCTCTAAAGGACTTTTATCGCTTCCCTTTGGTTACAAAGCTTGTTGGATGTCTTTTATACTGAAACTGACAGAACAAGACAACTGACATTCAACTAAACTTAAAAAAAAGAAGAAAAAAAAAGAGCAAATTTCTATCCACTGTACCTTGCTGCCCAGTTTGAGTGTGTCGATTTCGTCCCTCTGTTTGCTCAGTGTCTCATTCATACTGCACAGGTGGTCGCTCATCATGCTGAGCTGGTCTTCGTAGCTCCTCTTAGTCGTGGTCAGCTCATCCTGTATCGCAGAGAGGAGAAGGGAATGTCTTCTGCTTCGGAAGGAAGGAGACTGATGTTCTCATGTCTACGCGCCGCTCTTCGATAATGAGACTGCCTTTTTACCTGCAAGCGTGTGATGTTCTGATTAGCCATCTTGACCTCCTCGCTCAGAGTCTCACGTGATTTCTCTGCAATGGCTAATCTTTTGGCCAAGGCACGGCACTAGAAAAAGACAAGAGCAAAGTTTGAAACATCACAATTACTGCTCCACACTTCTATGCCTCTGTAAACCGGTCAACTTGCAGTTTACATCTATTTCTGTCCATAATATACACTTTGCAGTAAACAGTTGTCATAATTTCATAATACGCACAATCTATACCCAAATATGTGCTTATGATCTCACAACACACTGACTTTTGACCCCTAATCATCGAAATCTAATCAGTCCATCCTTGAACCCTGGATGACACTTGTGGCAAGTCAAAGAGATTCCCCCAAGGCATTCCTGAGATATCCTGTTTATGGAATGAGACGGACCACCGACAACCAATGTGAAAAGATTAAGCATCAAGCCACAGCTTTTGCCAGCGTGGAGGCATGGAAAAATGATGCGTGTGTTTTTCAAAGGTTTGCCACAAAACGCATACATTTTCTTCAAGTAAAGGCAATATTTGAAGGCAAATGTACAGTCTGAAGAATTGTTTAATGCTACTGACACTAAGGTGCGTTCATCTTGCTGCCATAAAATAATGCAGCTGACGGACATGTCAGTTAGTTAATAAGCAACAGAGATCTCTACATTCAGATCAGTATTTCGTATACAGTAATAAAAGGGTGTCGGTTTTTAAATAACAACTTAAATTCCTGCCGAGTTGTAATTTAAGAGCCACTTTCAAAACACAGAGACAAAAAGAAAAGAGAAACAAGGTCACTGCTTCTGGCTCTCCTTCGACACTCCCTAAAATCAGACAAGACTTTCAGAATGATAACTGGAAGGAACAGCGATTGCGCTGACGCATCTTGTTTGTTTTGACAAAAAAAAAAAAAAACAGCCCGTAAAATTACATATCTTTTACAGGATAATTTGCAATGCTTAAGGGAGCTGTGTGTGCTATGGAAAGATCAGTTCGTGAAGTACAAGGAGTCATTTTTGAGATAAACTTTCAAGTCAAGGCTTCACCTCGGAGTGGAAGTGCACCGCTTTGCTGTCAGAGATCTGGAGCTGAGTGGTGAGCTCTCCTACTCTGGCCATGTAGTGAGTCTTTATCAGCTGCTCCCTGGACTCCTCGTCTCCCATCTGCAAACACAGACACAACATCCAGTTCTGTCAAATGTTGGGGTTTTTTTTTTGTTTTGTTTTTTAAATTATGAAAGTGTTGATTTCAATTGCATTTAACTATTAAATCATAAAGAGTTAAAGACAACTCACGGGCTCGACCGACGGTACGGTGCACAACATGCCAACCTGGTGACGAGACATCACAGAAACATGTCAGGCTTAATCACAGCTCGCATGTTAAAAAGCTCACTCGGCGCGCAGAGGCGCCTCTAAAATCTGCAGCGACGACACAGCCGTCGAGGAGATAACAACTACAGCGGCGAGGCGGGTGGGACAACAGCTCAGGATTGTGAGTGCACTGTGAGCTCTACAGTGACTTGCACAAACAGCAGTATTCTTGTGTTCTGCTACATCAGCACATTGGAAGTCTGAGTTTTAATAAGCAAAAACTTGCATGGCGTGGGAGCTACAAGAGCGAACAATAATATTCCCTTTGTTGAAGCAACTCAGACACTCGTGACATGGGCAGATAATCTCCTCTGTTAGTGACAATGTTTAATGCAGCAGCCGGTTTGGTGACTGTACCAGGCTGGTGCACAGCAGAGTCTCTTTCCCCGCAGCTTTCGGCTCTGTCTCCGCTTCCTCGTGGCTCTGTGCGAGTGTGCTAGCTGCAGCTGCTTCCGAGATGGGACCACCCCCGAGAGCGGCGGCGAGCTGCGCTTCCAGGTCGGCAATGCGCTGGTTCTCCTTTTCCAACCGCACTTTTCCCAGCTGAGCTTCCAGGAGCCAGTGCTCCTTCTCCTGCTCCAGACGAGCAATCTTCTCCTGGCTCTGCTGCACCTGCAGAGGGAAGCCAAAGGAGACAGGAGAGGAGAAGACAGTGAGCTTGTAGAGGGGGGAAAGGGCTGAGCAAAGGCTGCGGGATGTGAAATCCGCATTGGGGAAAATCCAGAGAAAGCAGGCTCATCTACAACATGGAATTGATTCTACTAACATGAGCTTTTTAGGCTGCCTTTTCCCCCCAAAATCTGAAGGCTCAGATGCCAAAATTCCTATGCTATGTCTTTGAAACTATGTAATTGGAGCCACTTGGCTAGCTACCCTGTTCACACCCGGTCCCTATGGAACAATGCGCTGCATTATATCATTTTGAGGCCTGTGTAGTTAGGAGTTCTGCATCTTTTTTAGCAAACCGTTTCACACTACATTTCATCTGCAATCATTGAAACATTTATTCTGTTTTCCAATTTTCCAAGATTTCCCTCTCTGATCTTGCTGTGCCACAATAAGCATCAAAAATTTGCATGTGGAAATGTTCCATTTCTGTGTTGTTGTATCGCTACATTTAAACCTGGCTGGCTCACTGACTCACAAGTGGTTGCATGGTTCACAGCTTCCGGACATATGTGACCTTTCTTTGAGGTGATCTGCAAAATATTTAAGTCAATCAAATCTAATTTGGCAGACAGTCCGTCAAGCAAGAGTTGAAGAGAGTAATTAGCATCATACCTGCTGAGTGAGACCTTCTCTACTCTCAGTGGAGCTGGTAAGTATACGACGGTTTGACAGTGCTTCTCTGTATGGAACTGACTGTGGCCTGGGCTGAATTAATAAGGAGCAAAAATTCATTATTAAGAAACATGCATTTCATATCAATTAATAGAGCACATTTCATTTCAGATTAAGGAATGCAGTCACGAGACGTGAAATGGATAAAGTGGAGAGATGAAACATTAGATTCAAATAAGTTATCGATGTTACAGATGTTTTATAAGGACACTGTGTCCAAAGTCTAAAGACTTGAATTGCGGAGTTCCGGACACCATCTATCCCAAGCAGAGGACTTGAGATTCAGGTCCTGGCTGATCAGAGGACTCACTTACCTTTTTGACCGCGTCAATGTAAGCAGCTGCTCTCTTTTTGTTGGAGAGCATACTCTCTGCTTGTAAGGGGTTAAGGGCCGTGCTGCCTCTTGGACTGTAGCCTGATGACGTGAAGAAGTCCAAGTTGTTGCTGAAGAAAGTGGCAATCTGCAAGAATACAGGGATATTACCATTCAGACACAAAAAATGAATGAATGTCTACATCTCTCAATGCAGATATTCAGCTATGCCTAAAATTAACATCTGTTTACAGCTGAGATGATTCCACCAAGTGCCCAGGATGATAAAGTGTGAGTGCTGAGGGGAGAAAAAAAAAAAAAAGAAAAAGCAGCTCGGTCCACACATGCTAAGCCAGCGTTTGCATGGTGAAGCTCCTTGGCCAACAGTTCACTTGATTCATAAAGGAGGAATCATTTATCGCTCACTCTGGATGGGGAGCAGCTGCACAGACCCTGATTTATACAGTATCTATGAACGTTTTAACCGCAGCCCACCTGAGTCCGGCTGTTCTGAGCTCTCGCATTAGTGGGTAATTGATCCAGCTCCAGTAATCATGATCCACTTGCAGTGAAAACACGCTGCCACGTAAAATTAAGCCTTTGTAAATTGCAAGGGCTTGAACTCGTGATAAAAAGGGAAAATGAACATGGCGCCCGCCTGCCCTCTGCTGGCCATACCTTGCCAGTGCTACTGGTCAGCGAGCCCAGGGATCCCAGTAGGCACTCTGTGGTGGTGCAGAGTTTCTGGGTGACAGTGGGGAGCTCCTTCTCCAAGCTGGCCTTCTGGCTGTAGTGTTTTGACATCTCTAGATGCACAGGGAGGAAACAGAGCCGCAGGAGACTTAACATGCTGTTGCCTTAATGTATTAAAACTTGCTCCTTCACTGATTGGGGTGTGAAGGATGTATCAAAATATATTTATATAATGCTTTAATTGTTGTGCGAATATTGTGCGCCAAAAGAAGCAACACAGACAAACAGAAAGTGGCGGTCTCTCTAAAAACACATTTCTACTCGACTAAATGTTTCAGCTACCCCAAAGTGACTCTTCTCTGCCAGCTGTACTATATTATACTTCCATTTGGCATCTTGGTGGGACAGAAGCCACTGGATGTTTACAAAGATGGGCTTGTGGGCATTATTGTGAGAAGAGAGAATCAGTCTGGCTTTTATGAATGGAAACGGCAGCTGAAAATGTCAGCATGGAGGGATGGTGATGCTGTGTCAAGCTGGTTGTGAATGTCTCCAGTTTAAAAAAAAAAAAAAAAAAGCCCATGATGCTGCTGCTCACCTTTAATGGCGTCATGAAGACCGTGCAGGCAGGCAGCCAGCTGGGTGAACACGGCGGAAGTGCTGCTGTGTGGCATGGCATCCTGCCGAACACCTACGGCACATTGAACACGTTTGAAAGACGGGTATATCATATCACTTCAAACAGCCTACGCCTCTGTACAGATAAGCCAATTACAGCAGTAAGTGGGATCACAGAACAAACTTTGAGGCATAGAGAGCTCAAATACCAGACGTTAACCTACTGGGTAAGGCCAAAAGATTAATGTAGTTCTGCAGCTTCTGAAACATTGAAGTTACTCTCTTCATGTCATTCTGCAGCTCCTGGTTTTTCAACGCAAGTGCACCAGTAGAAAGAGGTGCCTCGCACTCTTCTTCCAGGCTGGAAGGAGAAGGGAAGATCGTCAGTAGAGCCTCCTACCCCGCTTTTCTTCAGCTCTTTCTAACGTGCACACATGTGCCTCAAAAATCTGCTGGTACCTTTTTAGCTGGTACGGAAGGATCTTTTGCAGAAAATGGGTATACAGGGAGAAATTGTCAGTGAAGCTCTTCAATTTGACCACAGTCTCCTTCAATTAAAAGAAAAAAAAAGGTGGTTAAGCAAGAATTGCAGACTAGTGCAAAATTTTCATGTACAAAAAGAACTCACCAGCACAGTGACAGTGTCCTCTGTGATGCTTTGGTGTAACTGCAGAAAGCTCTCCTCCAGGGGGCGCACATAGGCCGCATTCTCATGGAGATACTGGGAAAACTGAGTGGGGAGGAAGTTTGCACAGTTAAGTTCTTTTAATATGAAAAGCCAATTCAATTGTTAAGGCCCAAATGTAAAATAGAACACTGTATGGCTTATGTACAATTTTTCTAACCTTCTGATTTAGAGGGGAGATGGGCTCAATGGAGGAGTCCAGAGGATAGATGTGTACTCTCTGCTCTGTGTACGAGTGGAAGTTCAGCAGGGCGGCCACCAGGTCCTGAATAAAGCTCAAGGCCTGACCTGCCACATCTCGAGCTTTAAGCTGGATTTAGCAACAAATACATAAAAAATATGACACGAGCGGCCACACTGGCTTTGTTTCGTTGTCAAGATGTGCTGACAGTCTGCATCTGTATCACATTTACATGTGTGATACTACCATGTTGGTGCATAACTGCAGGTGTCCCAGTAAAATGCTTTAAGTGAGTCAGGTTTTTTTTTTTTTTTTTGGTTTTTGTTTGGTTTTGGAGAAATTATAACTTCGGGGTACATTTCAGACAATAAGAAGTGAGCTGATTCTTAAGACAGCACATAATAGCAGTTTGATTTGGCTTCCTCACCCACCTGATGCCTTCGATTGTGTGGTGGCACATTTAGACTGTTGTAGTCGCTAAATTCTGGAGGATGCGAGAAAAAGAAAAACCAGAGCAGAGCCTCAGTTCTCAACTTCATTAAGTTGGCAAACATTGTTTCAGCAGCTTTGCCTCCAAATCACCAGGAATTCAGTGCTGCTTCAACTACTTAGTCAGAGAAAGAATGTTTTCATAGTACCACTGACAAAGAGCTAAATGTACGCAAATAGATCTCGGCTGTGTAACAGATCTACTGTCCGTTGTAGTCTGAGTGGCAGAGAGCCAAATACTCACTGGTGTCATTGAAGGGCACTTTCTCCTGGATGACACTGCTGCTTTGCTTCACCTGTCTGTTGAGTTCTGTCTGGCACCGCCTCAACTGCTGCTGACTGCCGACAGGAAATGAGAAATAAAGCAACAGATGCACCTGCTTTTTAACCTGCATTAAGCTGTGGACCAGAGGCAGGGCCAAAGTCATGCAAAAAGGCAAGCATACCACTCATCTGTTCGCAGTCTGCACTCTTTGGCTTCCCTCTCCAGAGTCTGGGCTTTAACCTGTCGGAGGAGAGAACATGCACAGCTGATGTAAAAAAAAAAAAAAAAAAAAGACTTACTGCCCATTTTCACTGCTTTCTCTTCAGATCTTCCTTACCTCTAAGCGTGCCTTGTCACTCTGCAACCTCTCGATAGTTTCCATGTACTTAGCGGTGAGTCCGTCCACAACAGCCTGGTGCTGCTCGGATTGCTTCTCCAGCTCCTCTAGTCGTGCCCTCAGCTCGGACTCCTGCCTCTTGTGCTGCTCATCTGCTTCATAGAACTAAACAGTAGGCAGCAGAAAGCGGCCATCACATGCGTGCAGTCCTCTGCAACATGGCTTTGAAAACATCATGAACGGCCAAGAACATCAACAGCTGAGAGAATCTCCAAGGTGTGATGTAAAAGAAGGACTTCCATTATCATACATGGTTCACTCCAATGTGACCGCCAGCTCTACAAATGTAACAACTCTGGCAGGAGTTAAAGGACTATGCAGGCAGCTTTTCCCCCTAAATTGTCAAATCAGTTAGTGACTGAACTCCATATGAAGTACTTGACTGAACGCTACTTATTGACACTAAATAAATACTGTGTGAAACAGTGCTTTTTAATGCTCCTTCTGATCTTTTTGCGTTAGATATTGTTTTAAATCCAGAGAGTGGCATTGTGATTTTGTTGTGTTGTGCTCTTTCACAATTTTTCTTGTTTCTTTTCCACAAAGAACAGTGAGCATGTCAGAACTTACTTGTATATGAAGTCTCTCATTTTCTTCTATCTTTTTCTGCAGGTCCTCATTGAAAACACTCTGCGTCTGCATGCCATGCTGTGAGGGGGAATCTCCTTTATTCTGAAAGAGGTTGAGCAAAAACACATACATATACATATGTGTGAGGTCAAGACTCATAGCCACACTCATCAAAGTAATATTTCTGCTATCAGATATTATGACCATTATCAAATAGACACTACACTGCTCATCACATTCTTCATACACAAACTTTGCATTTCCACCAAATGATCACCTTGCCCTTTTTGCCCTTGGCTTCACTTGCTGCCAGCTCCTCCTGAAGCAGCTCGACCCTCTTGGCTAGCTGTTGGTTTCTGAAGCTGAGACTGTCCATCTCCTGCTCCTGCTTCCTCAGGCTCTGGTCCCTCTGCTTCAGCTGCTCCTGATGAGTAAACACCAGTAAAATCAATAACACAAGCCGAGTGTAGACCAAGTGTTTCTAAACAGTAATTTCTAAATTTGCACAGCAGCATTGTAATGATAACCTGTATAAAAGCATGACTAATGCTGTAAAATGAGACCATTTCCATTAAGATTAGGTGGGCACTCGTGAACTCATCTAGTAGGAAGCTGAGCCAGACACTCTAATGATGTAGTTTTCGATAAGACAGGCATACAGTTTCTGACATAATTCTGGAAACCAAAAAGCCGACCAGGAGCAAAAATGTCCATTACAGCTGTGACCAGCATTATGCTTCTATTTCCAGCATCACTGTACCTTTAATGAGGTAGAGCTGGCCTGTTCATCCACCACTGCCTTCTTCAGAACCTGGTTCTGGGCACGGAGCTGTGACAATTTGCAGAAGAAAATGAAGCAATATTAATTAAAACGTGCAACATAGACACACCATAAGCAAAATTAAGTTGAAAATGAAGATATTTCCCATATTTAGGTGTTACTTCAGTGCTCTGCAAGGGTGTGCTGCAGCAAATGTAGCTCAGTTGAAGCCACAATCACGGTTACCTTTTCCACAAACCCCCTCTGTCAGACTGGTTGGTTGCTGTTCATCATACTATAAATAATTTGAATATACAGTACTCTTGACCAAATCCCTGGTAGCCTTTACATACTTTGCCTTAGTACCATGGCAGAATGTGCGACATTTACAAAGTCAGCACGTCCTGAGTAGAATATGGAGCTTCGCTAACTGGGAGGTCAAACAGGAAACAGCAGACAGTCCTCATGCTGTCAGCTGACACTGGAACAAAGGGCACAAACAGCCTACCAGCGAAAACACAGACACACAGATTTTATGGTCTCCTGTTAACAGATGAGCCTTTAAAAATGCTCTCAGCCACTGAGCACATGGTGTTTTGGCAACTTGAACATCGAAATGTGGCATCCCGGGGAATAACGTGAATGTCGGCAAAACCAAAATACAGCTGACAGCTGCTAAAAAAAAAAAGTTGAGACTACTGATGCTATGCTTGCATGCCAATATAGTACATGCTGGAAGATGTCAACGCACAATTGGCAGTTGCATGACCTGAGCATATTGAAATCAAAGATTAAAAAAACAAAAACAATAAGTTATTTTTAAAACACAGCGGTGCAGCCTCTCTTGTACAATGTCAATATTGCACCTATGTTTGCTGAAGTGGCACTTTAATGCAGGTGGCTAAAACAACTGCACCGCGATCAAACCACCCCACCATGAATTCTACCATCAGCCAAGGTTATGATTCAACTTTAGCACGATTTGGAGATTGTGTGATGGCGATTCCGATTTGCACTGCATCATAATGAGAGGGCTCATGCTGTCACCGCTGTAAGGGCAGCTGTTCCCGGAGACATCGGCGGAGGGGCTGATAGTCAAAAGGCAGGAGTCTGGTGTGAGGGAACGCGCCTGGCGAGCATCGCACGCTCGCGGTAAATGACCACCGACGTTATCAGCATGACATCACCACACACGGCTGACGTTTTTACCTTGGAGTACTCCTGCGCCAGCTTGCTATACTTCGTCTGCAGGTCCGTGACGTTAGCCATGGTCGCAGCAAGCCTTGCCCTGCGCTGCTGGATAACCTTCTACCCCGGCTCGTTGCCCTGGTGAACTTGGCCGAACTCCCCTCACCTGCTTGACGGCGCACACGGCGGATCTGTAACCTGGCTAACTCAGGCTAGCAAGCCCGCTCTTGTTGTTGTTGTTGTTGTTGTTGTTATTGCGTACTTCGGGGCGGCTTATTCCGTTATTTGACGAGGCGAATGTGGCGCACATTGCAACAGAGGTACAGTCATTACTCCCGGAGAGAATAGTGGTGGGTGGTCATCTGCTTTACGCTAACGTGAGGCCGGATGTTATTCCGACTTCGGTGACAGAGCACAGACCCGCTAGCTGGCTAACAGGCCGACAGCTAACTAGCTAGTTAGCAAAACAAGTCCCAACGCCGAACGACAAACGGGGCCGCGCTAGAGCCTCCTGACAGCGGCCCCGGTCAAAGACAGAGTCTGGCGGCTGCTAAGCAGGCGAACCACGCTGGCAATCCATCCGTCCGACGGAATACTGTCATTTTAATCCCCCTCGAACAAGGTCCGAGCGAGCTGAGGCACAACTGACAAGAGGTCAGAGTTGACGCGACGCGCAATTGGTGCGCCGCTGCGCGCAGGTCGCCCTCTAGCGGTTGGAGATCCACTGAAGCTAAAAAAAAAAAAAAAAAAGGGGGGGGGGGCGGGGGAG
>CAAKHG010014356.1:35334-63574 GCA_901007715.1 Dactylopterus volitans
AAAAAAAAAAAAAAAAAAAAAAAAGGGGGGGGGGGGGGGGGGGTAGATGCATAACGCTTCATTGCAATTCTGGGTACATTTTATTCAAGACTGCGGTGGTACATAAAAACCTGTGGTGATCCCCGTTTACCACAGCTACACTTCAGCCTCATGCACGGGTAGACGGTCTCTCAACTTTACATCAAATCACAATTGTTGTGTCAAGATAGCGGAAGACCGTATTTAGGTCAGAACCTGTCGGGACCTGCAAATCTGTGGTTTAAAAGCAGGTCTGGTTGTGAAATTAGCCAGTGAGGCCATCCTTTAGTTTGCATCTGGATGACAGATTGTTACTTTTTTTTTTTTTTAGCCCTATTAGAACAGTGATTCATCAAGCTGCAACTGTCAAATCTTACTGTAGTTGAACCGTCTCCTGCTTTCAATTTGTTCTTGCCTCTCGATCACCTGATCTGCGAGGGTGCTTTTATGTTTCTCTTCCCTCCTTTAACATTTCGCCGAGTTGCACATTCTCTTCTGTCTTCTTGCTGTTCTTTCAACACCATTAAATCCTGTGAGTCTTCCTTGTTTCTGGCTCCTATTTCTCTTTCCATTCATTCACTCTCTGAAAATGTAAAATGTGACAGGGGATAAAGCTGTACTTTAAGATTGATAGATAGATGGAATCACTGTAAGCATCATCTACCCTCTGTGTCCATTTCCAAGACACTTAATGCCATTTACAATTAGTGCTGTGATGTCACTGATCAATTATTTACTGCTGAGTTTGAGAGTGGTCGAGGTTGCATGAAAAAAAAAAAACAAGGTCAGAAATCATAGCGAGTTGTTGCTTGTAGTCTTGCGATTTAAAACGCACATGACCTCATTTGGATGAGAAGTGAAATGACATGTTGCTAATGCAGCCACTGCTCAAATCCGTCACGATTAATTTCATCTAATCCATAATAATCTCTTTTTATATTCACAATATAGTGGCACTATTTCTGTAAAGAAAGCTCGACTGTGACTTTAATTTCTTGCGCGTTACGTTTGCAACATGCAGATTTTATGAGAACAAAAAAATATTTTGAATATTTTGGCCCCCCCCAAAAAAAGACATTTCCTCTGCTGTCGTCTCGTTGATCTCAAATGCATACAGGCAAAACACAAACTCTCTCACACGCACACCACAGCCAGTGGCTTCAGCATTGTCTGGTTGCCTGGTAACTGTCGGCGTGGCGTGGTTGCTAGGGCCATGTGGGAGGGGGGGAGGTGATGCTGCTCTGATTTCCAGCTGAATTGAGGCAGTCAGTAGGGAGAAGCCCCCCTCTTCCAGTCGACACACAGGACTCTATTGAACAATAGAGCTGTGCCAATGGGCCTGGGGCTAGTCAGACAAACCCTTGTTCAGGGTCACACTGTGTTCATCCCACAGTCCTCCATGACTAATTAACTTACAGCAAAGAGTGTCGTTTGGACATCTGATGATGCATCCATCACTGGCATGGCCCTAGAATCTATATTAATGTGAGGTGCATCTCTGGCAGCCTGCCATGTTAGTGCATTCAAAAAGATATGCAAGGAAAAAAAAAAAAGGGAACGCGTGATGGAGCTGCCACATAGCGTGTGCAGTCAAAACAACACAAACAGCCAGACTTGGTGGGAAATATTTGACCAGCTGTAACGTGGTTATGTGAAAACTAATAAACTAGCCACATGTAAAAAGTAGCTATTGTAAAGAACAGATTGTTGTTCGCTAATATATCGACGTTGCAGCCTTCACAGCAGGTGGCAATGTTGATCAGAAGGCTAATAATGTAAACCAGTGCCATTTCTTATTTGCATTGTTAAAATGCTTAATGATCGAACCGCAGCTAGAATCGGGAAAAAAAAGATGCTCACTGTGCTAGCAAGAACAGGTTTTTATTAATATTTTGTAATACCATATATAATGCAATTGCATATCTTTGGCGAAAATAAATCTTATAAACATTTTATCAACAGAGGTTAGCATACAAAAACCAAAAAGGTGTGTCGGTCCATTCGACATGGCAGACAACTGACACAAACTGATACTGGGCTGGCAGCTTTGTCAAATGCAACAAAATGTTCATCAAAGGAATCGCGACAGAAGTTTGAGAATTACATTACTGGTGTTCAATAATAGCTGAGAAGCACTGGAGCAATGGGCCTTGAGTTGTCGGAGTCCATGTCTGGGTGAGTCGTCTACAGATCAGCTTAACAGCTTTGTCACTTTGAGACCAACAACCATTCTTTTCGCAAGTGCTACAGAAAGAGTGAGTGAGATTTTCCTCTCCCGAGTCTCTCCATGATGTTGTTCCAGTTGTCCCTTTGTGTAGGTCTTTAAGTGCACAGCAGCGGGCTGAGGACTGACTTAGTCTATTCCAGTTTTCCGTGATTCTCAAAAATATTTTTGACACGTCATAACAATACCTGGAAGCATGAGTTACGAGGTTGTTGTTTTTTTTTCTGAGCTTCATTTTCCCCCCCCAAACAATTCCAATTAATGAGGGCACTGAAAGTCTATTTTTAAGTTGTGTCTACTTAGTCATAATATCTAAACATAACCCTTACATGAGACAAATGTAAAATGATTAAATCAGCTTCAAAGAAATTCTAGAGTACACAGGGAATGCTTCCATCTGAAATATGATACCCCGGGTGTACATCAATTTTGGCAACAAAAAGGTTTTAGGATCATTGTTAATTAATCAACATTCTTCTACCCAGCCTAACAAAAAGCAAAACAAAACATCAAGAAAACCTGGCAGTAATGGTTAAAATGAAAAATAAAAAAAAAACAAAAACAAAAAAAAAAACCCGCTCTAAAGACATTGGCAAAATACTTAATCACTATAATATAGTGAAAGAAAGAAAAAGGTGTATTGCTGTAAAATAAAATGAAGGAAAAAAACAAAATACTTATCAAGAGGAGTTCACATAGGGAGAAAAATAAATGTGCCCAGTCATTCAAATGACCAGTGTTTGATAGAGTATCCATTCAATAATCCCATAAATTAATGTCATAAATAAAGTAATGATTAATGAACAACAATTTGTTCTTTTTTCACAGCTAAACAAGACCAGTGTATGCAAGTATTTCTTCTGAGAACTGCAGCTTACTCTGCTAAGAACAGATACCACTCTAAAGTGACAGAAATAAACCAAAAGATTGGTTAAGTCACTACACTGACTTCTCCCATTTCCTGTTCAGATGGTTCAGAAAACTAGAACATTGGTACTCTAACTCACGACTACATTGTGGCAGTAGGGGGATATAGTGACCGTGGCCGTTTTGCAGTTTTACATCAGTGGCACAATAAAACGTTTGGCACTTGGCATGTGCGCTATACCGACTGCCACTTTGACACAATGTCATCTCGTCAAACATTTTTTTTTTTTCCTGTGGGAAGAAATTACTGTCGTGCACTTCCATGTTTCCTTGTATTGTGAGCGTCATGGAGGCAGTGGTTTTTTTTAAAAGCTCAAATGAGGAATGTGGCCTTTTACACAAGTGCCTTGCAACTTCCCCTCAGCGAGCTGCATGTAATCAACTGACAGTAAACACTCCATTTCACAGCTTGAGAAGAGAGCGTGCACTTCCTTATTTTGTTCGCGGGAGGAAGAGTAAGGACGAAACACCAGTGGCCAACCAGAACCGAGGCAGCAACATGAGAGCAGCACAGGTTTTCAACTTCTCGCCTGCGAGCGACTGCACATGCAGGTTCCAGTTCTCCCCTAACATGACTTTACTGTCGCCTCCTCAAGCTTTTAGACTTGCTCCTCTTTGTATTGGCCAACAGCAAATTATGTGGGTGATTTAAAAAAAATAAAATAAAATGGCATTTTTAAAATAAAACAATTACACCACACATAGAGGTATTATCAAACTGCAAATCCAAATAATTTACCATCTGTTTCGGTTTCCATTAACCGGCTCTGCATTAAAAAAAAAAAAAAAGAGGATCAAACAGCACTAACCAGCTTTACCATACGGCTACAGTGAGGAGACCTGTCAGTACACAAATCATATGTTGGAACAGTATGACTACCTTGACAGTAGAAGACAAGTGTTTGACTGGAGTCAACATGCACTATAATACACACACTAAAAGAAAAAAGAGAAATAAAATCTATGGAGGATAACCTATGAATACACGGTGAACATCTGACAAGGGCAGAGGTTCACTTTGCATAGGTTGTCAGCACACACTTGAATATATATTTTCTGTCTCCACAATAAATTTCAAAAACACACTGATGAATGAAAGCGATTGACAGGATGAGCAGTGGACTTCCAAAGCAAAAGATAAACAAACAAACAAACAAAAAAACAAAACAGCTTTCATTTGTGTGGCACTGTGCGGCCACACAAAATGGAGCAAAGTAGCCTTGCTAACTTTGCAACTAAATTTGGCAGTGGCAGAGAAATACTTTTTCCACATCTTGCTGATCCTGAAATAGAGCCAGAGCTCAAGTGTGATAAGTTTATCGCATAACAAGGTCGTAATACTACTCCATTCACTCTTGTAATTGTAAAGTTTAACTAGCATACTGGACTCTTGACAAATGCCTCCATGAAATAAAGTCAAAAGGTTAAGGTGTTGGATTAATTATTGCATCTCTCTTACAAGAGGACTGGTGGAGCAGGAATCTCACAAAATAGTGGCTTTTTTTTTCTTTTTCGTTAGCACAAAAAGTAAAATCTGATAACACCAGAAGGATAGATTTTGCCTGTTACAAACATGCACTCATTCGCTTCATAAATAGAGTCACTTGGAAGAGGATACAGGTTTGAGGAGGAAGCATGCAACGCTTTGAGTTATAAAACCTTCAGCTTTTCCCATTTTGTCTTTCAGAGGAAAAAAACAAACTGCAATTGTCTAGTCCAACAGAAACAGGCAGGTCATTTTGGATAGGTATCTTGATGGTTCTCCATCGCCCAAACACCCACACCGGCAGTTACCCCCCGAGTTACAAAAGTCTCTATATGGCTTTGTTCTCCTGTGTGAACGACACTATTGCCATTTGTTTTGTTGGACAGGGATATCCCAAACAAAAAAGGCTCAAAATGGCCAATGAATGATCAGATAAGGAGAAGGAGGCACACTGGGACACACGATCAGGGGTCAGAGGTTAGGGTTCACAGGGTCCGGAGTCTAATGAGAGGGGGAAATCTTCATTTCCTGTTTATTTTTGTGCTCTTGACAGTGCGTTTGGAGCCCTCCATGCAGCTGCGTATACCAGCGAGGTGCAGCAAGGAGCCAGCGGCTTCCTTAAGCTCCTCATCCAGCTCAGGCTTGACCTCATGTCGCGCCCTTTTGCTCGCAGGCCACTTGATGGCAGGTGGACGTCGCAACATTTGATGGACACCCCTCTCGTCCCAGAGGTCAGAGTCTTCATCACTGTGGAAGCCCTCACTGCCTGCACGGCAGGACTGGCTGCGCTCGCAGCCTCCATCATCTAAGGAGGAAAGAGAGGAGGAGGAGGAGGAACGAGAGGAGCAGCGTTGCAGGGCTACGCTGCTGTAGTTGTGGTCCTGCTTTGGATCACTGCTCACCAGGACAGAGTCAGGTCTGGAGAGGTCCAGTGGGCTGTCAGAGTTGCCTGAGGAGAGAAGATGAAGCACAGAGTGGTGAGTGTACAATCAAATACAAGAGCATAGTTTCTTTAAGCATTTATATCAGGTTATTTTCCTTCCTGATTATAGTAGATGGTACAATTCACATCTTTTTTTTACTGTCTTATTAATAAACATGTGTAATGTCTAAGAAAAAGGCTTAATCTTTGAATGACGACACCTTTCATGATGTTCACCGATGTTCAATATACAGCTCTTCACTTATCAAGTGCGATTTGCTTTTCATGTAGCGTGAAAAATATATCACAGTGAACAGGGATTCATTCAGTTATTTATGACAAAAGTTGAATTGTTTTTTGCATTTTTCATTTATTTTTTAATCGCAGCAGTTAATGTAAGTAGAAAAAGGAAATTCAAATAAACTATTAAATTTTTTTATTTCTTCATTCAAGCATTGAAAATCCATTTGTCCGTAGGTTTTTTTTTTTTTTTTAACTATGCTCATGTATAACTAATTCCACAGTCTGTAGAGACATTCACTTTGGGTGGACTTAAAAAAATTATAACTGACAATAAATTAATTATTATGTGGTATCATAGTAAATGCACTTTCAAATTGCTCAAACTGCAGCTTTCACTTAATTTGTTTACAAGTATAAAGCAGAACTAAGGCTTCTCTCAGCCCATTAGACAAAACCAGATAAAAAATACATTGTTGCGTCAATGTCAAAACAAGGGAAGCACAGATATTAGCAAACCCCAGACACATTAAATGTATCATGAAGGGCTTTTGCAGTTCATTAATCAAATTAATTATGTGCAGGGTAAATGCATCGGTCTGTTATCTAAAGATCAATATGTAAACTAATAGGCAGCCTGTTAAGTTGTATGTCACACTGACGGATCAACAACAGTTCTGAAACCGACTTCTACCTGCAAATAAACTTAGGATTCAGTCGGTATTCTAATATGTGAAGAGGAAAAAATAACATTAAAAAGAGTAATGGTCATGAGCCCATTTACATACAGGAACCAAAACATTGCTTGAAAGGACAACTGATGGATACCTCACAAATAAAGCAGAACTACAAAATAAAGAGGTTTGAGCAATGGTGGGGTGGTATGTCAGGAAAGTAGGTGAATATATGGCTGCTTGTGGATTCTCTTACATGGGTCAACGTGGTGCCCTGGGGCAGAGTTTAAGAGCATCATGGCAGTGGCAGCATCAATGTCAGACTCTGGAAGAGGAGAGAACATGCATGATGGTCAGTCCTAAGGTGTGAAAGCATGGCAGCATGGCATCTCTGCTGGAAGGCAGAAGTTCCTTTGACATCAACTAGAGACATAGTGACCTGATCAATACCTATTGAAAAGATTGGAGGTGTAAAACAAAGAGTCACTGAAATAAACCAGAGGACAAATTCGAGCCACTGACGTGGAGAATGCATCCAATCTTTTCAGACCCGACAAAGTGTCTAAAAGCCTCATTGCTCACTTCTGGGGCTCTAAATTATTAATGATTACAGTGAAACCGAGTGCTCCATACTCAGCACCAGCAGAACCTCTGCCTGTCGTCAAGGTTACAAATCCAAGAGGCAGGCCGCGTGTGTGTGTGTGTGTGCGTGTGTGTGTGTGTGTGTGTGTGCGTGTGTAGGGAGGTAGGGGTGGGGGGGTGGGTGAGAGCAGAGAATGAGAGCTCTCGCTGTGATGGTCTACATGAGGCATCAATGACTTGAAAGCAACAAATCAAACCAAGAGTTGAGGAGAGAGCACAGTGATGCTGAATGTTCTATGACTGAAATGTGTGAAAGCAACACGATCACAACACTGCACCAACAGAAGCTAAACACTTCACTGATTGGAATTTCTGAAGGATCCTGTGTGCTGAGTAGCTATAATTGGATGTATTCAAACCTAAAAGACAAAAAGGAACTTTTGCTCAGTCTCACCTTTAAATGAGCATCCTTGTAGAAAGAGATGGCAAGGGGGTGATGAGGCACTGCAAAATGTAAAAAAAAGAAAAAGAAAAAAAAAAGGCATCAAGGATCAGCTTTTGAGACTGCAAAGGAGGTGTAACAAATGTCAACTGTGATTTTTAAAAACTCTGTTATTTTAGGGTAGGCTCTATCACAAGAGACCTCCACAATTAGATTATTAAAAGCTCTTCCCCTGACAATCAACTACGGTCATTTAACTCAGATAGGGGCAGCGCGCCAATTCTGGTTTGATCAGCTGAAAACAATTTCCTGCTTCATCACAACCGCTGCGGTAAATCACAGCATCCACAGAGTCACTAATGAGGGTTCACCTGGGTGGGGAGGCGGGTGGTGTGCAGAAGGCATGCGCGGCAGGGAAGTGCTGCTTCTTAAGGGCTTGTATCAGGTTGGGGCGATACTCAGGGTCAACACACCAGAGAGACCCTTTTCCATTGGTCTGTAGGAAAGAGATGAGAGAGTCAAACTTATGCATTCAGGTTGTGCAGTGAGGAACGATAAAAAAGAACTGTGAATCTGGATTCATACACCTGGATGTTGCATGAAAGAGTCAGTATTAAAAAAGAACTGACCAGAAACGTGAGCATGATTCAGAAAAGGTGTTCAGGCGAACCTCGAGTGATTCTTTTATTATACCCAATGAGCAAAATAAAGCCACTCGTAATAATGATCTCAAAATGTAAAATGTAGCTGGAAATATGTCAGCTCTAGCCCAAGACTGGTAATTGACACTGTCGCACTGCAACTGTCAATTTTCTGTAAACTTTTATCTTAATAGCCCCCGGGCCCCAGACTGCAACCATTAAGTTGCATTTTGTGACCATTTTTGGAGACAGTGTGACCTATTTTGTGACTAAGGGCAGCAGTGCGTCTCACAAATATCTTGACTGGTCTGGTTACACTTCAATAGACAAAACAGTGGAAAACAATCTTTATAAATAGCTAGTGACAGAGCATAACATACAGGTGGAGAAATGCGCTGTTTTCATCTGTCAACTGAGTACATATTTTAAATTTCAAACATTATAGTCTGTGATGTTCCAAAATGATGCTCAATGTTGCTAGACAAGAATTTTGATGCATTTGAATAGAAAGTAATGCAAATACTGTTCTGAATTCCTTTAAAAAAAATTTCCAATACAAACAACAAAGAGATAACATTAAAGTGCTGTTAAAGCAGCCACCGGACTAATAAGCAGTATCAGTACACCTTAATGACACTTGTTCTCTCCATCTAGGGGTGCCCCCTAATTTTGTGGTGGTGCTTCAAAAATGTTCAGCAGGAGCACCAGTGGGAGAAGTTAGTCTCCAGCCCTGAGCACACTTCATTCAAAACAGGCAGAAGCACAACAATCAGACTCTTAAAAAATGCAATTACAGTAAATCAAGTTGTTAATAAATGACTGGCACAAAAACTTCATAACATTAATTCTTTGAAGAATAACAAAGCCCCCCAAACCCCCCCCCCAAAAAAAGACAAAAAAACAAAACAGAACTGGGGAACACAGCAAAAGCATTACGATGAATCCTGCTGACATGTCTAACAAAAGGAGGAAACCGCTGCTCGACAGCACCGTGTGGGCAATGAATTTGTCTGTTGGAGTGCGGGAGTGTGTCAACTGTCACATTATCTGATGGCGGTGTGTTCTTGCCCAGTCTGGGAGGAGAATGGAGGGAGGAGAATGGAGGGAGGGAGGAGAATAACCTTGACTCAGATTACCAACCAGCCCTGATGCAGGAAGAAGGAAATGTCGCCATGGAAACGGAAACCACCAGCCAGTGTCATGTGAAACTGGTGCTGGTCTCTCAGCAGACGAAGGGCTCATGCTGTGCACCTGCATGTTAAGCGGCGTGCACCACACTATGCTGCTACCCTACGTGCTATCCGCCATAGCCTCCTATGCGGAAAAATATTAGGTCATATGCAGGCACAGCCTTGGCACCGTGGGCTCTATCAGTCACAGGTCCAAACTCATTCTTGCTATGTCAGTGCAACCTTTTCTACCACAGACAAACTATACTGCAGAGAGGCAAATGCGTTAAGTCAGTACTGACCTCTGAAGAGGGGCGTTTCTGGCTTGTTTCTCTGCATTTTTTTGTAAATCAAAATTAGGACCATTACAAATTCAGGCAACTGAATTTGTAATGGTCCTAATTTGTAATGCTCAGAAATATTAACTTAAGTTTATGAAAAATGTTTGTGCAGGTTATTTAGGATGTGCGCGTCTGCTTCTCAGAAGCATGTGCATGAGAAGTTCAACTTCTCTTTTTTTCTCTCTAAATAGGAATAACATGAATGTTGAGTGTGACACATAACTCTGCCAGGACATGCTGAAATAGAGCCAGCCCACAAGCTCATCTCAGCACTGAACACATTACTTCCTTCTAGGAGTTTGACGAGAAGTTTTCCAACTGCGGGATGCTTCTCTGCCTGGTGAAAAAGTTGCACTACCTTGTTGTGCATACAAAGATAATGTCCTATCTAAGTCTACTGTGTTTGCGATTCCTCTGAGAGAGTATGTGTAACCTTGACTGGATTCCAGCCTTATCGCAGCAAAGTCAGAGGTCCCTCTGGCTGTATAACAGTCTCGGATACTGTCACAAGAGCCGCACTGCTGCCTCACCCTGCGTTGCACTGACGCCGATTTGATAACGGATTTTAGCAAATGGAAAATTAATATAACATTATGTAATAATGGTATACCAATGACAACAGGTTCAACTAGCCTAATTTTAACAAAGGTGCAAATCTGTGCAAAGTGAATGGAAGTAAGGACACAGTTTGATGACCTACCTTTCCTAAGCTCCTTTCGACCTTGCGGAAGCATTTGTTCAGGGACAGATTGTGACGCACTGAGTTCTTCCAGCCCGTGGGAGCATTGGAGAAATAAGGGAAGTGCTCAAGAATCCAGCCATAGATTTCTTTGACAGGCAAGGATTTGCTGGGAGACTGCTCAATGGCCATGTAGATGAGGAGAGAAAACGAGAAAGGGGGCTTAGACTTCAACGAGTCCCGCTCCCTGCCTCTGCTGTGTGACGAGGATGCTGAGGAGGATGACGGGCCCTGGTTGGACCCATAGTCTCCCTCGATGTCAAAGAGGGGGCTGCCGCTGGGCTGGGCTTCCGGACCCCCTAGGGTGAAGTTCTGAAGCAGGTTCTCATGGAGCCAGTTGAGGTTGGTGAGTTCCTCATCTTCTGTGCCTCCAGTCCGATCCACACTGGTCGCCAGTGGACTGGAGGCACACTCTGCCTCAGGCAGTGTTCCCACACCACAAACACCTCTGAGCCCTGTCCGCTCCTCTTGCATACCCGGAATTTCCGTTTTCTTATCTGGTGACATCCCAATGATTGGACCCATTAAATCAAAGAGGTCTGGATGAAAATGAAAAGAGAAGAAAACAGTGAATATCATACTTTTTGGTGGCAAAGAGATTTCAAGACAAAGTTGATGGTATGAAACTTAAAACTACATCAAAAATACAAGAGAAAATACATGTAAATTTTGAGAGCTGAATGGAGTTGTTGAAGCACTTGAACCCAGGCTTAATTAGCTGCAAAATGTTGCTACTAAATAACTTTTGCTATTGAAATGAATGGAAAATGATTGATACCGTTAGCATTTAAGAAAAAGGAAAAACAAATGTACACAAATGTCCTTAGGTATTTGAATGGCTTATGTCATCAAGTGTGCAGAGGTAATCAACTAGCAAAAAACATACAGAGTAGAATTAGCTTTTAATAGAATTTTTTATAATTAAGAGAAGCTAAATGATTTCTGTCCAGAGAAAATTATACAGAAAAAGAAGCAGAATTAGGAGAACAAGGAGAACAGGAATTACGCAAAGTCCTTAATAACTGGATACAACATAATGGAATGATGTGCTCTTTGAGGCACAGTTTTGTTTTCTTCAGTTTTCCCTGGGAGCACCCTCCCTGCCCACTCTTGCAATCGTGCCTGTGTGACTTCCCAGTCCTCTCACTGGCCCTCTCCTCCACGCCTGGCGAGGAAGAAGAGGCTCTCAGCTTTGCCCCTCTCGACTCCAGCCGAGGACCTTCAAGGAGATCCTTTCAAGCAACTGAACCAACTTAAGGCTCCACTCCTTGACGCCCACCTCATTTCAGACAAGATCCAGCTGCCAGTTATGTGTAAATGAGCATGAAACCATCCAATGACTGCAGGAATGAGTGGATGGCCTCCATCTTGCAGAATAAATGGCTCTTATAGACTGATCTGCATTCAGCCAGGATCAAGTCCCAATTTGCCACAAAGCCAGATTATATATTGTAAAAAAAAGTTTCCACCCCATTGAGTCGTCAGTCAGCTATCAGAGTCTTTCACAGACATGGAGGGTTTCTCCCTATGCTGTTTTTAGCACTTAAGTGTCCTAAATTTCCCCAAGATATCTGATTCATTTTTGTCTTGGAGCTGTTTTTTTTTTGTTTTTTTTATTAAATGATTGTTTGTTTTGTGTTTTAAGATTGTTGTTGCTGTGGAGAACAGTATTTTGCTCCCATGTATGCCAAGCTTGTGTTATGTGAGTGACAAATAAAGAACTTGAATGCCACAGACCTGTTTGATAAACTAATTTCACCCATGTATCATCATTAATGAGACTGGACTTTCTTAAACAAGAAGCATAGATGTCATCATGTTTAACAATATCCTGTCAAAGTACAGTGGTGACTAAAAAGAAATATGATTGCAAAGATAGGTCATGCTCGAGGATAAACAATCATGATCGTTGATTGAGATAAAAATTTAAGTCAATAATCCCAAAAAAGTGGAATAGTTTTACTCAATATTGATATGACACAGTGGTCTCTCACAGCAGTGGTATGTGCAAGAACAGCCAGCCAATCTGCAGTTGTTTTCTTGCATGTCAAGTACACGCCCTTTTTCTACCTGAAAAACTGTTTGAGCGAATGTAGTAGGGCAGGAGAGGAAAATGACTTAACCCAAGGGGCAAGAGAGCAGCTATATCATAGTGTACTCTTGTTACACTCAAAAAATGGAGGAAATTGTTAATAAAATGACAACATGTCTGTTTAGATTCTGTCATCCAGGTCATGGTGATCCTAACAGTTTAGGTAGAGGGCAACGTTTTTTGGTTGGTTGAAGACATTGCACCTCTTTAATCCAAAGCGCATCTTTTGTTCTAACTGGTTGGGATTGAGTCGAAGGTATTTTAACTCATTTGCGGTTGTTGATACCAGTTGTTAAGGTCAATTTAAGATTCATAGACCCGCCCAAGCCATCGGGTGAGTCATTACGGTCACATGATGTCCTACTGACAGGCACAAAAAGATAGTAATCAGGGCACTGCAAAGACACCGACATTAATAATAGTATTAAAAAAAAGGTTTTCCTAACAGAACTGATATAGTAAACAACCCATAAAAATATCGCCTGTGGTCTTGCACCCTGGTGAGGCCAGTAGCACAAAGAGATCATGCTTTGGCTCAGCTCACAACAAGCTTTAAGTCTGGGGTGTCACCATAACAACTCAGCCATGCCCTCAATTAAGAGCAGAAATATAACAAACAAGAGTCAATAAGAAAATAAGTCATCCATGCTGCCTGGCTCTGCCACTGACAACCACTGAGCAGTCACCCTGTGATGAAACGCTCCTGCGGCACCCGTGTGTGGACAGCAGATGCCCCAGTCTGGGGTGGTCTGGGATGCTCTCTAACTGGACCAAGAAGGAGCCGGGTTGGAATGTTTGAGGGGCACAGGCGCACTTGTGTGTGGATAGGCATTTCTTTTCATTTCTGTGATAAGATAAGAATTGGGTCAAACTGGAGTGTTTGCACAGTGGGTGAGACAGGAGAGGGAATGTACATACACACAAATCAGTCTGTCAAAGCCAGTCAGTGCAGATAGGAGGCGAGCGAAAGAGGCATTAGTGCATTTGCAAAATGACCACTGAACCCTCAACAGGAGAATAAATCCCATTTTGGTTTAGAGTGATTTGTAAATTTAGAGCTGTGATTTATTTCCCCTTAAAAGCCCACTTGTATTTTTTTTTAGGTTACATACTGTCTGTTGTAGGTGAGGTCATGTTAGCGACATTTTGTCCTACATTCAATTTCACCAGCCCTTTATCGTTCATGTTTTCATGAAAGAGCGCTGCTGAAGATCCCTGTGTGTCATGTGATCTCCTGCAATTCTGGTCACCACCAGAATTTATGACCCTTCCAGGCTAAAGGCAAACGGACACGCAGAATGAACATATGAGTCCAAACATTGGGGAAGTCCTTATATGGAAGGACAGAGAGAAAGAAAGGCTACAGAGTGAGAGGGAGAGAGAGACGCACACAGACAGCAAAGACGGTAGCGAGGTAGGTTGTATTAGTTATCTCCAGTCCAGGATGAATCACAGCTCTTAGCAAACTAGAGCAATCAGATATGTCAGGAAGCGAGAGAACTGCCCATTTGCGTTAAAAGAAAATCTCTACTCAGGAGACCAAAACTGAAAGGAAAAAAAGATATCCCTTGACATGAGAGGTCCGTACTCGGAGTGAATTTACAAATAGGAAGGGACCAAGCAGAGAGACATGTCTGCAGTTTTGGAGGAAAACAACACTCACCCATCCAAAAACCTTCTCAGTTACTAAATTTAGCTGTCTGCAGGCTAAGTATCCACTATCTTTGAAAATGAAATGCGTGTGAGCAATTATGTAAAGACTTTGACAAAGCATTTATACATTTGCAGATTGCTGAAACTAGGGAGTGAGTTGCCATTTCACATCGCCTGATAGATTCAATCTAATTTAAGCGAAGTTACATGGTTGACAAAATAGTCAACTGACCAACCATGAAACTCTGATTTAGGCTGTTTCTTCAAGTTTAGCCAAGTGTCGACCCATGCCTTTGTGATTCAACACATGCTGATGACAAGCATTAAAGTGACAGTCAGGTGGGGCAAAAAGGAAGGCCGTGACTGCATTAAGTCTACATTTGATTTGGAGGCATGGACATTATTCTGAAGCCAGAGTCAACTGAAAAAAAAAGCTCCATTTGAATGGAGGCACGCCTCAAAACTTGACCTAGTTCCGTTGCTGGACGATGAGAAGAAGTCAAGGCCTGGGTGAAGTGTTAGACCTCCGATTAACCTCGGTCCATTTTCACAGGCCTGACCTCTCCGCTGGGCCCTCGGGTGCCTGAGAGGGCTTATCCTATTTGACTAGCTCCTCCAGAAGACTGTCATTTGAATATCAACAGAGGCAGACTGGATGGATGAGAAAGCTGCCCTGCATCCAGCCAAACACAGGAAGTATTTTACCATGATTGCAGCTGGTCAATTACCACTGCTGTTACGATAATCGCAGTTATCATTGCTCTTATGAAAAAGCATCAAAGAGAGGCGACTGGGAATGCGATGAATAATGGGACACGAGTGTGTGAAGAGGGGAGATGGAAGCTCACAAGGCGGACTGCCCTGTTGACTGTAGCTCATCCTTGAAAATACACCAAAGCTGCAATGGCGCTGACCTGATGGCTCATCTGCAAGTTAAAATAGCCCCGTGCACCGCCAGCCGCATCATATTCATGTGCAAACAGGCAGGGACTAACAGCAGGTGCCAAGGCACATTTTCCCCCTTTTCAAACTGCTCTTTTATCCTGTTAAGCACTTAGCCTATTCAAAGATACACAAAGACATATGGAGATAGCTTTAAGTGGCAAATCAAGCTGTTGATGTGTCAGATATGTACAGGAGAATGTACAAGGGAGATGATGGCAGCATCGACACAAAGAGGTACTGGTTGGAGATGATTTCTGGGAGCAGATCTCACTCTCAGGAATCAGTTGCCACGGCAGCCAATATGGTAAGGGAAGCAATTGTGCTCATGTCTGTGCATGAAGAGAGAGCTAATGTGGGGAGATCAATACAGGAGGAAAATGCTGAGGCCAGCAGTCTACTGCTGTTCTCCACAAACCTGACTGACAAAGGAGTGGGAAAGGCCAGAGCCAGCCTGGATGACACGGCAGTGCGGCCAAGTGCCACGAGCGCATGCTTGACAATACCTATATGCTACACCAAATACAGATTTTAAGTAAAAAAAAAAACAAAAAAAACACATACAACTTATGCTTGTTTTTTTGTTTTTTAAATAAATGACAAGCAAGATTTCAGAACAACAACTGACTTTGTATGTCACTGCCTTGAGCTCATACACAGATGTAGTCACACCACACCCTCTGCACAAGTAATAAAACTGCCGACACAAACCAGTTACACCTCTGTTATAGATACACAAAGGTGTGTCGCAAAGCCCCGTGGCAAGGGTTGTTATTTGAAACCCTAAGTGATGTTTAGGTGACTACCAGGTCTGGCTGGAGCTCCAAAAAAGTGAACGAGACAAAGGGAGATTGAGTTAAACTGGGAAAGAGAGGAAGGCTATTCTGGAGTAAAGCAGCCAATAGTCATCGTTTACTAGAGGTCATGACAAATTACGTCATGACAAGTAAAACATCCATTAATGTGAAAGCTTATCAGGACACTCTTAATGCACACCATTTAAATAACTTTAAATAACTACTCAATGGATTAACATGATCTACTCAGTGCCTGGGGTGAAAGCGAATGAAAAAGCTTGTACAAAGCATTACAATTGGCCCCACACTCAGCTCGTACAAAGGAGCGGTTGTTTTTGCTCTCGTCATGTTTCAGAAGTGCTCAGTATTCACCTCACAGTCTCAAACAGAGGAACGGGAGGGAAGGAAACACCTCCTGCCTGTTGAGGAAGTCAGAGAGAACAAATTCAGACTTCACACAGAGACGGTTTGGCCTACTCTACACCAAAACAGTGAACTGGAGCAAGGACGGGCCAAGAGGTAGCATTTGTTGACGCATCAGTATTTGCAAAGAGTTCAGACGAAATGCGGACAAACACCCGAGCCCACGCATATGTACTGACTGATGGAGTTACAAAACAGAAGAAGTAAAACAAGCAAATAAAACAGTGGAAATGGTCATTTGATTCGGTGACTTTACAGTTATTTCAAAAACACAGGCCTGCACTTTGACTGTCAACAGAAGCGAGGCCTTCCAAAGTACAGGCCAGTCCCTTGGCGAACACTGAAATCTTATCTCTTGGGTCATATGGCTGTGGTTCAGTGTTCAAACAGTCACAAACACTGCCCCATCTACTGCAGCAGCAGTTGCTTTAGACATGCTGTCCACCAAAGTCCAAATCCTTGTTAAAAAAAAAAATCTACAGAAGGGGGATACTTCTGCAGACAGACTGAGAGTGTTTCACAGTTCAGGTCTCAACATAAGCCCTTCTAGGAATTTGCTAATTTGTAAATACTGTATGAGATTACTTCCCTTGTAAATACAGCAAGTATTTGTTTCCAAGTTTTAAATGATGTGCACCAGAAATCACCCAAAAAGGCCTTTCTTCCTGAATCAACAGCGACTCTCATGGAGTAGAGGGCTTCCACACAAAAGGCTAAAATGACAAACTTGAGGACACCTGGAAGTGCCTCGTCTGCAAAAAAAAATGAAAATGTTTACTGACACTTCAGATGTGACTTTAATCCGCAAACACAGTAACGCAGCACAAGATTAACATGCAGTAAATGACGCTAAATAAAAAAGAGAGGAAACATGTATTGAGAGCTACGTGCTTATTCTCTAGCAGCACTGTACGCCCGACTGTACCCTGCTCTGTTTATCTCTGACTGTGTGTGCTCCTGTTGATTCATGAACATCGGCAGCTCCAGTAAATATTTACGTATTTCAAAAGCTAGTCACAAAGAAAGGAAATAAAAATTGTTAACTGGAAAATAAAATATCATTATCAATACTCAGCCATCATTCAAATATTTGCTTTAACTATTTTTGCTTAAATCTAGGCCATATTTTTCAATGACTGAGAGAAGTAGAAATCATTTCTGTCTTTTTCGTAGTGAGCAAGAACAGTATGACCGGAAACTGTAAAATGGATGCAATTTAATCATGTGGGGCAATTGTGTACTCTAAAACTAGGATCTTGAAAAGTGTTTTTCACAACTGACAGGTTCAAGTTGTTTGAAGAAATGTCCATTTTTCAATGTAAAAAAAAATAGCATGGTTCTCCTTTTACAAATGCTAATAAAACACCTGAGTGAAATTCTACTTTTTTTCCTTATATTTCTGCTACAGAAGTCAGAACTCTTCAAAGAATATGTTAATTGCCTTACAAAGATACAACATTCCACGCAGATGAACAACCCAAAAATATCCAAAAACTTTGGCCCAAATTTCCAAACACTTCTTATTTGCATAAACTGACAAGGAAAGTCGAAAAAAATTGATACACAGATACTAATTGCTAATAAAAATGAGTATCGCATTTGATACGCATTTGCAACAATATCAATACCAACATTGGTGTCTTCGCCTCCCTCAACTGACACACCTTGTCACAGCACCGCTGCAAACAGGCAGGCACCCATCTCCTCCCCTCACCATCAGCTGAACACATGAACACTAGCTGATGTTCACAACACTGAGCTGGCTGTTGTTGCCAGCATCAAACTAACAGCATAGAAAAAAAAATGCCATTTAGAAGTATCATGCGTGCGAGGCGAATGACCAGTCAAAGACTGGGGGTTTCAAAAGGCCTTTATTCAAACAACACTGCACACGGGTGGCAACAGAGTGGAGTAGCACAAACTTGCCGAAGCATCTGAAAGGCCGACATCCCAGAGGAATTTCGGGTGGTCAGGAAATTACCCGCTTTAACATTATGGAAGTATTAAACATTTATCATAAATGATAACCCTGATGTCAGCATGAGTTAGCATTAGCCTACCTTTTAATATTTAGCAAAACCCTACAGAACCTTAATACATCGTTATCATTGATGTTATTGTTTGCGTTCTAATGTATTCTAATCTTTGTTTTAAGAAATTCATGCCTGGTATCAAAGATGGTATCAAGTATTGAGTATTCTCCTGGGTATCGGTATCGACTTTGAAATTCTAGAGTCATTTCAGGAATCTACGTGGTTATTTCTCTTGCTACAATTTTTTTTAAAAGCGCTTAAAGTTACAGATTATCATCTGTGTGAATGGCAGCCATTGTGCCATCTGGAGAGATGCAATGCATTGCAAGGCTGTTGAGTGTGTCTCGTGAGCTATTGATGCATAAACAAAAATACTTAATATTATGGCATACCAGACTTTTCACAATGGCGGGAGTTTCAGATACAGAACATATTGTAAAACTTTTATCATTCAAATGACAGTGGCTAAAAATAACAGATAACATCAGTTTTCTGTTATATTTTTCTTTAGATAAACAGTAGACTTTTACCTGTGCTCTATTGGTGTTATTTGCTGAACACTCCACATCCCCCACACACACACACACACACACATCTCAGAGAATGATCGTCATTTGCACACAGTGTTACCGTCTCACTGTCATCAATTAAATAAATCCTGTTAATTCAGCAAATGGTGACAAGACAAAGAGCCATTGTGAGTCAGACACAGCCATGCTTCCTCCTTCTTTCCTTCCAGTCAAGGAAACGGTCACATCAGTGTTGCTGTCAATGAGGCAGGTCCTAATAGGCTGCGTCTTGTGTCCACCCAGTCAGAAATGAGGGACAGTCAGCAGGTCAGAGAGGAGGGAATGAGAGGAGGACGTCTGTGAATGACCATAGTGACCACTTAAAGTCCTTTAAAATAACAGTGTGGGTGGAAGGGCCGCATGACAGGAACACAACATTGCCTTTCTGTATATTTTGTAAACACATTCACAGAGGCACGGTTAAAGAAAGCAAAACTGCAGTGGCACCTCAAACAGTTTCGTTCAACCAAAGTATATTTTTAGAATTGGGGAACTAAATCTCAACCTGTTTTTATGATGATGTCATGACATCAATTACCGTAAAATGTCCTCAGTTTGTACAGTAATGTAACTTGTTAAAAGGGAAACCTAAAGCAGAAAACAGATCAACCATAGCTCCCCTAATCTCTTAGAAGTTACACAATTATGTGAAACATCTCAAAAATAGGTACGTTGATAGATTTAACATTACAGGAAAGGATGGCATGTAAGCAGATAAACCAGGTAAACAATAGTGGGCTATGCCTTAGTGACAACATGTCCCCACAGATTTTTCATCCCATGCTGAGAGTTAAAACCTATATTGTATTGAGAAACCTTTCCAGAACCAAGATAACAAACGAGACTCCATACTCGGGATGTCCAACCTGGCACTTCTGGGTACCACCAAGGGCTCTGAACAGGCTGCGAGATGCATCAATCATTCGAGTCAGCCACCAAAACAAAAAGCACTGGATTGAAGCAGTACAGACCAAACGGATGGGTGTAAGTAGCCAGAGCCGGTGCTCACCAATCAGTGGCGGACCTCTGGTAGATGTGTGACTGGTCAATTTAACAACAAAGTTCTTCATCAAGGGAGATAATCAAAATCAGCATATTTTCAGAAAATGTAGGTCTATGGATGCTTACTGTGACTATTAGTCAGGAGAAATCATGTTACAACCTAAACAAAAAGAGCAAATATTGTCCTCTTCCATTCCCTTTACAAAGAATGTTATAACGCTTCATTTTAAATGCATACATTGGAATACAGTTACTGAAAATGAGCTATTATCTAGACTATTAGCTTCCTCATTGTACCAATCATCAAATTATTTAACTTCTTCCATTCACACCCACAGTAGTTTCATCTATCTAAGAATTTTTTAAAAATCAGTAAAATCACTGTAACACATGAATTGTTAATTCAGAAAATCTAAAGAATCCAGGAGGTTTGAGAGGTCAATTTTATCTACAGCTTCAGAGTAGGTTTAGAAATCCCAAATGTTTCTGCCATGTGGGCAAGCTCCTGTAATGACTCTAAAACCACAGTCCCTCGTATACCTACAAAGAACATACTGGATTTTAGAGGACACAACTGGTCATTTACTTTGGGTCAGAGTACACAATTCTGTGATAAGACTGATTACATGGCCACACCACCATTTTGAACTGTGGCATCTGAGCCGCTTCAGTAGGAGTAACAAATGCAAACAGAAATCTGGTATGCGGCATGCATTTTCCGTATTAAGATTAATATATTCAGTATATTTTGCTGACTGCACAAAAAGGGAGTTTCACTGGATTTCCACAGTAATTAGTACAATAGAAGTTCAACTTATGAAAATACAGTGCTTTGGTGATCTCTTGGTCACATTTCTTCATTATCACACATCCTAAGGAGCGCCCTTGTGTTCTGCCAGTAATACAGAAAAATGAAGAAACAGCTTAGAAAAATGATACCAACATGTTTGCCAGGTTGTGGGTTGTCAGGAAGTTTGCCATTCATTTGAAATATATGTAACATAGAATGAATATCTAATACTGTGTCATTATGTCTGGGCCGATGGACACTTGGTTGACACCACAACGATCGCATTTTAATGGTATGGTGAACTGTTCCTTTAATATCAGGTCTTTGAGCCATCTTTTCAGAACACTTCAGTTGGTCCGCCACTTTAATCAAGACTGAAATTTCTCAACTGCTGTGGATTACGAAATTTTGTAGATATTCATCTGTTCCTAATACGAGACTTTGATGATGACTGGATTCTTTGAGATTTCATCTCATGCTACAAGCACGTCAAAGTTATGTGAACACATTTTGATATTAGTATTCATGGTCCCCAGAGAACTAATCATAGTGACTTTATGACCAAATACTTGTAGAACTAATAACTTGCCATTATCATTAGCCGAACTTTTAAGTTCTGTGCTAATCAGCATAAGGTAGCATGCTAGTAGACTAAGCTAAAATGGCTAGCATCTATTCATTGGCATGTTATCATGGTCGCGTTAGCATCAAACTTAAAACACTGCTGCTGTGCCAGAGGCCGGCCTCCGCAGGGATTCCAACAACAGCCCTGCCTTTAAAACTATGCAAGGGGACTGTGTCAGTGGGGGCTTGTTGTTTAAGGAACCAGCGAGACAATGCAAAATTACCCAGGACGTGAAGTTGGAACAACAGATGTATGCAATTAAAAGCTCATCATAAAGACTGCACAATATTTTTTTTAAGTGGAATTTAACTTATGTGCAATGATTCCATCTTTAGCAGCATCAATCATTGAGTTTTTAAAGTAAAAACACTTGGCCAATATTTCACGTTGGTGAATAACATCATGTTGTGTTGCATCAAAGTTGAGCCTGACTCAGTTTATTGCTGCACAGCTCTATGCGTTTTTTTCCGGAGTCGCTCGCATCGGCACCCCTGCTGCGCCAACCGACTGCCTCATTCAAATGAATGAGAGGACTGCGTTTCGTGCAGGGCTAATGTCCATCCAAACGTGGCCTCACAGCTGCCAACATGACGGGACTCTTTGCCTTTCAGAAAAATATGGCTGGGCCATTGCTGATGATGCCAAATTACAATGTGACTCATGTAATCAATGACCACGATGACTGATTGTAAATGTCATTTTCAGTTGGTCATCTGTTAAAATCTATGTCTCAACAATACCAGTTACCTGTCAGCATCCAACCAGACACACGATGCAAGAAGCCAGCCTTCTATTGCACCTGAATTGCTTATACTTCAAAAAACACAGGTAATTTAACTATGCACCCAATATTTCAGAACCCTGTAGTTATTAAAGCCATTTCACATCAGCAATAACTGCATCACTGGGTTACGACAAGTCTTATTTATAGTAATGAATGTCAGTAAAGTTAGCAGGCTCTCGTCTATTCTGGGAGGCAAAGCGCTTACCCTTCAGAGGCTCCTGTATACAAGCATATACAGAGGTGGGATATAAGCTAAGACCACAAACAACACAGACAACAGATGGTTGTGACCTACAGTATGACCACGGAAACCCTGGCAGTAGAGTAATGGCAGACTGGTAACATCTGTTTCTTTTTTGTCCCTTTCTCTTAATCCCCAGTTGCTTTGTATCCTATGTATCACTCGGGCTTTAACAACTATGCAGCAAGAAGAAGAAAACACAGAGGGAGCAATGTCAAGTCGACACTAATGTCATAAAGACGAGATGGAAAAAACAAACAAACACTTTTTTTTTTCCCAAACACGCAGAGAGCTCCGGGCACACAATGAATGTTAGATGAGTTGTCGAGTCCAGTAAACACACGTAGCTGGCAGAGGGAGTACAAGGGCAGAGCAACAGCAAGCACGTGGAAAAGAAGAGAAACTGTACGGTATAAAGACCTATTCAGTGACAACACACCGTGTATCCAACTGGAATAAACAGACATATTTCCTACACTCTGATGTTTGTAGAGCACTCCGTATCTGGGACAATCTTGTGATAATCCATTACATCATGTGCTTAGCCAGCTAACGTAGCCACACAACCTCTGGCACCGATGCACACCGCGACAGAGAGACGTTAACGCAAGTAAGATGGATACAAGTAATATTCGAACATCAATATATCATGCAACTTTAAAAAAAAAACGCGTTTATGACAAAAGTCTAAACTGGCGAAACGCTCAGCGTGCTACTTGCGAAGAAAAAAACCCAACACGCGTTTCACTATTAAATAAACCCAGACACAACAGCCATTCACTGTGGAAGCAACCGCCACCAGTCACACAACGAAGAATACAAAAGTTCTACGTAATGACGTGAAGTGTTGCACAACACTTCCCGGCAGACGGAACTCGTTACGAACTAACTTAACACGGGTTTAAACTCCATTTTGTTTACCTTCACCGAGACCGAGTTCGCCAGCTGTAACGTGACCGACGTTGGCCCGACCACTCCGAGCATGAGGCAAAGTAGCGTTAGCAGTCACTCGACGGGTCAGTGAAGGTACATCTGCCGCGAGCGCTAGCATTACACAACGTAAAAGATTGTAGTAACGCTACGTTGATATGCGTGCCGATAACAGTTGTTCGCCGCTATAAATATAACAGCCAGCCGCTAAAGCTGGAAGCGCGAGGAGCGGAGAGAAGTAACGTTAACGTTAGCTAGCTGGCCACATGCTGTCGCTTGATCTGCCATGCTGGCTGTGCTGCTCTAAGCAAAGTCACTTGACTACATTTACTTTTAGCTTGTTCGCGGCGCACGCCATTTCCCCGTCTAACGTTACCGAAACGCGGACGGGCGGAGAAGCCGTCGGGTACTTACAATCATAAACGGCGTGCCCCCGAGCGGTGTGTTCAAAGACACGACTGCGCGCAGTTTATTCGGAGGTCTGTTTCACACAATGTCAGAGATCAGATCAGCAGCTGCTTCCTCCATACACGCCGCGCGCGGATCGCATAGCGCACGGCAACGCTACCAAACCCATTGCCGTCGCCATGGCAACAAGCCTACTTCAGCCAATCACAACCCCTCCCCTCCTATCTCCCCTGGCAACTGCCGCAGCGCAGGGGCTCCGCGAGCGCGCACGCCATTCTATTTTGCATCGTGCAATGTGCTTTCGCTTTTAGTCGTCCGCCTGTAAGGTAACCTACAGTAGGCAGGGGAGCGGGGATTCTGTGTGTTTTAAACAGTTGGCCGCACATAAAGTACGAGTGACGGCAAATTAGTCGCGGCAAGAAGGATAAATTAATGGAGTGTGAGAGTGGCCGTGCAGGGCGCACATAAACACTCCCGCGTTATTTAGGCTACACAAACACCTCGGGGCGGGGAGAAAGGATGTGTCACCACACCCACGACAGCGGACCCTCAATAGGACCCCTCCTAGAGTAAACGGCGGCATTAAGGAGCTAAAAGCGCCTAGTGTAAATAAATACACGCCAGACACACGCTGAGTGACGCCTGACGCAAAGAAAAAAGAAAGCAAAAAAAAATAAAAATGGGACAATTATATTTCCCCCCTTGCACTGAATTATTTTATGCTTTTGTGCCCCAAAGTGTGGTAGAGTGGAGCGTACAGCTTATTTCTTTTTGTTTCTGTTTTTTTGGGGCTGGCCCGGGGGTTGTATTTTTTTTTTTATTTATTTTTTTTTTACAACATTATCTCTGCCTGGCTATCTGTTGAGTGCAGCCACGCTGGCCAACACTGACTTCACACCAAACTGTTACTCTCACATACTGGTGATACCTACTCATCCCAGCCACCCTATTTCATAAGCATACATGAGTAGCTCTCTGTGGACTGATCTAACAGCCTCTCTGTTTCCTTCTACAGCGTGCAAACCCAAATACCGGCTAGGCAATAGTGGTGTAAATACTTCTGCACTGGTGCTCATGCACAACCTTGTTTTCCCCTTTTAACTGGACAAACTGGCTTTACAGTGATCTAGTGGTGCTCTTGTGCCAGGGTGAATGCATGACTGTCTTCATCTGTATTGCTAATATAACTGAGTGACTTTTCATGATTTAGATTTGCTTATATCAGCTTGTCCAGGTTCACTGAGAATGGAAACGTTGCCTATTGTATGCGTACACAGAAGGTGAGCGTTAAGAGTGGATTGTTTATCAGTTGTTCGTCATGCTCCCCGGATACTGTTGTACTCAGTCATTCACGTTTTTTAAACCTTTGCTCAGTTTGATGTGGCATAATTTTCCTGTTCAATGTGCTATTCTTAGGGCCAGCAAGCAGCATAGACTGTGCCCCATTTTCCCTTCCAGTATCACTCTTAGGGATGATGAAGTTGCAAAGCTAGCAAATGAGAGTGAGGAGAAGAAGATGCATTAATCACCAGGGGAACCGTTGATTGAGGATGCCTTAAAAAGACAGACCCATTAGTCTGTGTGCCTGCAATGGTGCTAATCTGATTGTAAAACTGTTAGGCTAAAACAACATGCCCCACTGACCACATCAGAGATGTTCATAACAGTACTGGAGCATATCCCGCGCAAAATAAGACACAGTTTGCTGCGGGTTCTGAGGAGGGACTTTGAGAATGTTCGTCTTCATGTCATGAGAGAATTAAAAAAAAAAGTCATTGCGAAATTTATGTCGACTTGAACATAATCACTGTAAACAACTCTCTTGAATGAAATGGGAGTAAGGTGACGGATAGCTGGATTACAGACTAAGAGAGGAGTTCATAAGGCAGTAAAGTGGCAGGGATGAACAATGAAGAATCTTCCCTGTGATGGAGAGTAGTGACTGAGCATGAATGAGGGTGTAGTGTGTCTTAGCAGCCAGCCTATGGTGGCATAGTGGTCAGGAGCCCCGCTGCTTTAATGGTCCATAAATCTGTGTGGACTGGCTGGTCTGATGCCACCCCAGTGAGACCCTCTCATGCGGAAAATGAATCAGACCATTTTTACAGAGTGCAAGTGTTGAAGCTCTCACCCTCCCCTACTGCCAGCGAGCCGATAAGAGCTGCTGCACACGCACGGTACTCCATTTCAGCAGGTCTGGAGCTCATAAAACTGTCTATTAGTGACAGCCCTTGTTTGTATGCTGCTCCCCGTTCAATCTGTCCTGTTGCCGTTGTTGTTCTCTCTCCGTTTTCTTTTTTTCTCATTACAAGCAGCTTTGGATTCCGGAGTGGGAATACAGATGTTGACACTTTGGTGTCCAGCCAGTAAAGAGCTGAAACTGCAAAGATAAATCGCATGATAGAAGATACTCTGCACAGAATGGCAAGAGGTAAACCCAACCTATCCGCCTGTCTCTCTATCACACACGTGAACGAAATAATACATTTTCCACATTGGTTCGAAACATGTCTAATATTGCATTTCTACTTGCTGCATCCTCTTACACATGTACAAGGACAAAAACTGTTGTATAATTGCATCAAAATGCATTTAGGCTTTCCCCATAACGTAACGGACCAAGACGTTGGCTGGAATCCTCATCAGTATGCGTAATCTGGCAGAGTTCATCATTGTCTTTCTGTCGCTTCCACACATTATGTACCTAGCACATGTGTGTCATGATGGAGACTGCAGGCATACAATATTAAGTGCTCTGGTCCTTTTAGAGGTTTAGACTTTGGAGCAATTCCCAGCGGTTTTAATGGGACCGAGACCAAAAGACTACCTGCGCCTTGGGCTAATTAGTTCAAACCCTCCTTTTAAATGCGAAGTGGGAAGAGCCGTCAAGAGAATTAAAGAATGTTAACTCACTCACATGCACAGACACGAATGTAGAAACACATAAAGACACACATATACACACTTGGGCCCTGAGACTTGATGACATCTTCCTCTGGATAATCAGAGTGGTTACTGGTTAAACAGGTAATATTTGCATTCTCCCCAGGATGAGAGGCCAATTGCAACTGTCTGTGAAACTGCCATAAGTTACCTGCTGCGTAAGGACATGCACTAACAGAAGTCACAGCAGTCCTGATGTACAGTAATTGCTTTGGAAGGAACAAACCACTGTTGGAGGAGAGAGGACATAAACAGCTTCCACAAATAGCTTTTTTTTCTTTTCTTTTTTAAATCTCAGAATAAATATGCACATCTTTGCCATAAAAATGTTACTTGTATGCCCTCTAACTGTCAGCAGAGCAACCAGGCGTGGTCAACTTGTTTCAAATTCAACACAGTCTTTGTTCTTCAGGTTTGTTACCCTGGAGGTTCTCCCGGCTTGTGCCTGCAGTCATCCTCCATTGAAGTGTGTGTTTGCCTACAGAAGCCTTTGTTTGACAATCCTTTCTGTTAACCAGGGTTTATGAATTGTGTCAGCAATTGCTGATTGTCTGTTATCTATCAGCTGATAAGCACCTCCTTTAATGCACAGGCAATAAAATGCTCGCCGTTTAGGGCAGAGGAATGATCTTTTCAGTAGTCAAACAAATATCCTGTAATTCTGTATTGATTCAGTCTATTTGTTCATGTTAGAATGAGCACAAGCTTGTATTACCAGGCCCAAGTGTCAATTTGTTCTATTGGAGGATCAAGCATGCCAGCATGATCTAAGGAGAGCAAATTACATTTACCTTGGGCTTCATTTAAGAGACCTCAACTGTTTAATGACACATTAATATTTAACAAGCTGCTTGGTTGGCTGATTATCAGTTTTCACCATGTTGCTGTTTACTTCAGAGATCACTGATTAATAACATAACGCTCCCATCTTCCCTTGACCACCATGGTGTGTATTTTACCTCGAAAAACAGCCTGACAACTTTTTTTTTTAATTCCCACAAAGCTTGAGAAACATAAATTTACCTACTATCATCATTTTGCTGCTGTTTGTTGTGAAAAAATAAGGCTGTTAAGGGAGTCTGTTGTTAGAACTTTGGAGCTGTCAGAGCAGAACCATTGTGCTTTGGCTAAACAAGTATTTGCATGTTTGGCTGAAATCTAGACAAACGAGAATGAAGTCTTGTAGCAGGAGCTGACTAACGACAGTAATAGGAGTTCTATGCTTCTCTACAACTGCCATCTTCAATTTTAGTTGATGGCTGTATAATCCCAGTCCACGCCACCAGATATTATCTAAGTCAGCAGTGTGCACACTCCAACATTTGGCATAGCATGGTGTCTCACGTGACAAATAGCTGATCATATCACTTGGTGGTGATGTCAGAATTCTAAAAATGTGTCTTCCAAAAAGTCTATCCCATGACTACTTAGGCACCAGTGATGCTTTAAACTAAATGCCAACATCAGATTGCTCAAACACACGTGTTTCTCAGGTATGATATTGTTTTGCCAAGGTGTTTGTACATTAGTGGATGATGGCACCAACTGAAAACTCACTTAATTTAATCGTCTGGAAAGAAGAATGTGTGTCCAAAAAAAGGAC